>NW_004624776.1:12107003-12127599 GCF_000247695.1 Heterocephalus glaber
AATCTTATCTTCTATATCTGAAATTCTGTCCTCACATTGGCTCATTCTGCTGTGTAGACTTTCAATGGAGTTTTTAATTTCCTAGAAATCTGTTTGTATCTGTTTCATGGATTCCATTTTTGTCCTATGTTGAGATTCCATCATGTTCCTCAGCTCCTCTATGTTTTTATGTGTGTCCTCTCTAGATTTATTAATCATGTCCTGGACTATGGGCACAATCTCTGCTGTTATCTGAGAAATTATTTCTGATTTCTGTTTCTCCAGATACTCTTCTTTTGCCAGTTCAGTGGGTCAGGTGGTTGAGTATCAGAGTGTTCTATCTCCTTTCCTTTTGGGGTTGCTGTAGGTTATCTGGAAGTCTGGTTTTGAGACTTTTTTATGTGTCTTCTCATTTCGACGGGGGTGGGGGAGGGTGCTGTTGGCACCCACGCAGCTCACCTCCTCTGTGCTGGGAGTGGTGCAACGGTGGCCCAGAAGCCCCTACCTCTGGGCTGGGAGTGGTGGAATGGCAGCCCTGAAGCCCTTTCTATTCCTCATTTATTGACCAGCTTCTGTTTTGTGACTAATGAAATGAATTAGTCAATAGATTAGGAAATGTATATAGTATGTAGATTACAATATTCAGAATAAAGAAATGGCCAAAGGAAATTCCAACTTGATGACTTTGCTTTTATTTGCATAACTCTTACATACAGCACATAAAGAGATATAAATTTCTCTTAGGAGGCTGAGGCAGAAAGATTACTGTGAGATCGAGTTTAGCCTGGTCTTCATAGCCAGTTCAAGGCAAGCCTGAACTTTAGTGATATCCTGAGTGGCCTTGGCTCAGAGGCTCCGTGTCCAGGTCCAGGGGAAGATGAGGCAGTTGGAGTAGAGTTCAAAGTGGTGTCCATGGGCTTGCACCACACTTTGCTGCTCCACCCTCCTTCCATGCAACAGAATGTTCTGAAGCTTGGCTTGCAATGACAGAGCTCTGAGCAGACAGCTGCTGAGGAGAGAGACGAAGCAGCACTCTGTGGTGACCCCTCTGGAAGGCTCTCTGCTGGACATAAGGCATGGCCAACTGCAGTGCTTTGGTCAGGAGGTGGGAAGGTCCAAGAGGTGTGTGTGCAGCTGGTAAGGTCAAGGTTTGTCAATTTTGTTTATTCTTTTGAAGAACCAACTCTTGGCTTCATTGAGTTTTTTGTGTTGTTCTCTTAGTCTCCATTGCATTGATTTCTGCTCTGATAATAATAATTTCCTTCCTTGTATGAGCTTTAGGTTTGTCCTGCTCTTCTTTTTCTAGAAGGTTCAGCATCAGTTTGTTTAATTGGGCTCACTCTGCTTTTCTAATATTAGTATTCACTGCTATGAATTTCCCTCATAAGACTGCTTTCATTGTGTCCCATAGATTCTGATATGCTGTGTTGGCATTGTCATTTAGTTGTAGGACGTGTCTGATTTCTTCTTTAATTTCCTCTGTGACCCATTGGTTATTCCGAAGTATGTTGTTCAATTTCCATGTGTTTATGAAATTCTTGCAGTTTCTTTTGCTATTGATCTCCAATTTCATCGCACTATGGTCTGATAATATACAGGGGATAACTTCATTTCCTTTGCACTTACTTAACCATGTTCTATGATTGAGTATGTGTTCTATTTTGGAGAACGTCCTGTGTGCAGCTGAAAAGAATGTGTATTCTGATTTTGTGGGGTGGAACACTCTGTAAACATCTGTTATGTTCATTTGTTCAAGAGTTTGATTGAGTTCTAGTATTTTGTTTCTTTTTTGTCTAGTTGATCTATTTTTTTGTGACAGTGGGGTATTGAGGTCCCCCACTATTATTGTATTTGTGCTTATATGATTTTTCATGTCTGTCAGTATTTGTTTTATATAGTTGGGTACACTAGTGTTTGGTGCATATCTGTTTATGATTGTCATCTCTTCCTCTTGGATTATTCCCTTTACAAGGATGTAGTGTCCTTCTTTGTCTCTCTTAATCAGTGTTGGTTTGAAATACACCTGATAGCAATGGAGATAGCTCTCTTGCTTTTTTGGGGGTTCCTGTAGCATGGAGTATTGTTTTCCACCCTTTAACTTTCAGTCTATGAATTTCTTTTTGAATTAAGTGTCTTTCTTGTATGCAGCATATTGTTGGATCTTGCTTCTTGACCCATTCTGCCAGTCTATTTCTTTTGATTGGTGAACTGAGACCATTACATTGATTGTTATAACTGATACTTATCATTGACTTATATTGACTATATCATTATACTTATATTGACCTATCATTGTCATGACTTTTTCTTTTTGTTGGATTCTCCCCCTTTGTGTTTAATTTCTTGTCATGCCCAGTGGATTCATTCTGTTGGGCTTCCTGGGGTTGAGATCCTCATTGACTTTTCCTAGGATATTGTCTAAAATTTTTTTGAGTGCTGGTTTGGCATTCATGAAGTTCCTAAGGTGCTCTTTGTCGTGAAAATATCTTATTTCCCCATCAATTTTGAAGGATAGTTTTGCAGGGGACATCAATCTGGGTTGGAGGCTATTTTCCTTTAGGGCTTGAAATGTCACTCCAAGCTCTTCTTGCCTTGAGGGCTTGGATTGAAAAGTCTTCTGTGATTCTGATGGGCTTTCCTTTGTATGTGATTGGTTTCTTTTCTCTAACTGCTTACAGAATTTTGTTCTTCTGTTGGGTTTCTGGAATCTTAACTATTACATGCCTATGTGTAGATTTTTTTGATCAAGGCTATTTGGAGTCCTATATGCCTCACTTATCTGTATGTCAAGTTCTTTTTCCACTGCTTGGGAAGTTTTCTGTCATCACTTCTATGAACACTTTTTTTAATGTCATCTGCACTCTCTCCTGTTTCTTTATTGACTCCAATCTGTCTTATGTTATTCTTCTTTGCATCATCTAGCAGTTGCTGGATTGATTTCTCATGGTCCCTTATTTTAAAGAAATTTTTCTTTTCCTGGTCACTAATTGCAATCTTATCTTCTATGTTTGAAATTCTGTCCTCACATTGGCTCCTTCTGCTGTGCAGACTTTCAGTAGGGTTTTTGATCTCCTGGAAATCTGTTTGTATCTGTTTTATGGATTCCATTTGTTTCCTATTTTGGGATTCCATCATGTTCTTCACTTCCTGTATTTTTTTTTATCTGTGTCTTCTCTAGATTTATTAATCATGTCCTGCACTATGGGCACAATCTCTGATGTTATCTGAGATAATATTTCTGATTTCATTTTTTTCAGATCCTCTTTTATTGCCAGTTCAGGGAGTCCAGGTGGTTGAGTATCAAATTGTTCCATCTCATTTCCCTTTGGGGTTGCTTTAGGCGATCTGGAAGTCTGGTTTTGAGAGTTGTTTGTCTTCTCATTTCAAGGGGGGGGAATGGGTGTGTGGTGTTGGCACCTGTGCGGCTCACCTCGGTGCTGGGCACAGTGGCATGGTGGCCTTGAAGGTTCACTTCCTCTGTGCTTGGGACTGCTCTGCTCCTCATTGCTCAGGGTGGTGGTACAGTGGCCCGGAAGGTTCAACTCCTCTGCCGATTAGATGATTTTCTGTAGTGGCATGCTTTAGTTCTCACTTTTTCATCTTTTATGTATCTACTACAGGTCTTTGTGTTACTATGAAGCTTAAAAAACTTTATAGGTATAACAGGTTTTTCTAAAATGATAACAACTAGATTTTCCATAAAAACTACCTCCATTTTATGTTTTTGATGTCACAATTTCCAACTTTTTGTATTGTGTATCCCTTAGCAAATTATTGTAGCTATTATTAATAGTTTTCTCTTTTAATCTTCATACTGAAGACATAATGATTTATATATTATTTTTATAGTATTGGGGTATTCTGAATTTGAGTGTGAGCTTAATTTTACCTGTGAGGTTTGTTTCTTTTTTTGAGACAGGTTCCCACTTGTAGTTCAGGTTGGCCTTAAACTCACTTTATAGCCAAAGCTGGCCTTAATTTCACAGCAATCCTTCTGTCTCAATCTTCTAAGTGCTCAGATTACAAGCATTCACCATCACACTAGCTTACCAGTGAGTTTATCCTTTTACATGTTTTTGTGTTACTCATTAGCATCCTTTCCTTGCAGCTTGAAGAACCCCTTTTAGCATTTCTTTTTAGACAAGTCTAGCAGTGATGAAGCCTTCAGATTTTATCTGAAAAAATCTTTATCTCTCTTACATTTATGAAGGACAGTTTTACCAGGTATAATATTCTTTTTTTTTTTTTGGTACCGGGGATTGAACTTGGGTCCTTGTGCTTCAGGTATAGTATTCTTGGTTGGCATGTTTTGTTTATGCAGCACTTTGAATATATCTTTTCACTCCCTTTTGGTCAGTGAGATGTTTCCTGAGAAGTTCACAACTAGTTTATGATATTCCCTTATATGTGACTTGCATCTTTTGCTGATTTCACAATCTTCTCTTTATTTTTGATTTTTGACAGTTTGGGACAATATGTATTGATGCAGTCTTTTTTTTCTTTAATTTGGTACCAAGGATCAAACTCAGGACCTGAGGCTTGCAAGGCAGGCATGGTGCCACTAAGCTTAACCCCTGGTCCTATGCAGTCTTGTTTGATTTGATTTTGATTGTGAATATTTTGGCACTACTATGTAGATATTTATCTTGCTTCCCAGATTTTGGGAAGTTTCCTATTATTCCTTTAAGCAAGCTTTTTTACTTCTTTGTCTTTCTTCTTTTTAATCTCCTAAACTCAAATAATTGGCTTGGGGCCATGGATTGAGAAATAAATTCCCTTCACCTGCATGCCTGACAGCAGGCCAGGCAAGATCTCTCTGAGGTTGGAAAATGCTGGGGCTATAACTCATTTTTTATAAAAATCATCCAATATATGAAAAAATGCCAAAAAACAATTACAAAAACATTGACATATTTTAAATGTTCACAGTTTAACACTTTAACATATTTATCACACCTGCACAGATACAATACAATTGTGCCTGTCATAAAATAATTACTGCATTCAGAAAAGCATATTAATTCCTGTAGCACTTGTAGGTGTGTGGTCCAGGAATGGGACACAGTTTTAATGCTTTGCAATGAATACTTTCCTTCTTGTCATTTTTCTCTGGGACTGAGTGTGACTTCTGCATACTTGGAGGCATATGCAGAAAACAGAGCCTGGCCTGTCTGCAGGGCTTGCTATCCATCCTTTCTGGGGACTACTTCCTTCCTCACCACTGTCCCAAGGAATGTCTAATTCATCCAGAAAATTCCACAGTCCTTCCTCCACAGAGGCTGTGTAGACCCTGTGGACTCAACCAACTTCATAGTTCACATATTGGTGAGTGGCAGAGATTAAAGTGGAGCAAACTGGAGAGTAGAGTTGGAACTGAGGGGAGTTATGGGTGTCTCTGGCTGCCCTGTTACTCTTCAGGAGATGGTATTGGCTCTGGTCCTACCTGTAAACCTTTTCTAAGAACTCTCTGAAGCTAAATCCAGCTACTCCAAGCCTAGCCCTGTTTCTTGAACTCCAAGTGTTTGTTTTGAAGGAACAGGAAAGACTATCTTTGAATTAGGAAAGGAGTTAGAGCAGCATGCTCTTAAGAAGCTAGCTGAGCATGTAACATGGTGTGCATGTGGTGTGTCCCCCAAGGTTCGTGTGTGAGGTCTCCAATGTGATGTGGAAGTAGTGCAAATTTTGGGAGAATTGAGATAGGGTCTCACTATTTAGTTCAGTGTTACCTTGTATAGCCTCATACTCAAGGTGATCCTTCTGCCTCAGCCTTCCAAGTGTTGAGATTACAGACATGCACCACCACACCTGGTGGTAGTTCAACTTTTAAGAGGTGGAGCCTAGTGGGAGGTGATTAGGTTAGGGAAGCTTCACTCTCACAAATGGATTAATGCTGCTCTCCTGGAGGAGTGGGTCACGTCTGGCAAGAATGGACTAGTTTTCATGAGAGAGAGGGCTGTTTGAGAAAAAGCGAGCCTGGCCCCTGCCTGGACTCTTGCTTCTTTGTTCATACATATGTCCTCCCACTTGTGACCATCTTTCTTCCTATTTCTCTGCTCTGCTATGATGCAGCATGGGAGCCCTCACCAGGATGCTGGCACCATGCTCTTAGATCTCCAGAACCACAAGCCAAATAAACCTCTTTTGTTTATAAAGTATCCAGCCTTGGTGTTTTTAGAGTAACACAAAACACACTAAGACAGCATACTTAAACTATCACTAGACTTGCAGCATAGCCCACTCACTCCCACCTGCCTAACAAACATGTACATTTATTCTCTCTACACTCCTGGAGACTAACACACTGTCTGGCACACAGGGGGGGTCTCAGTAAATGACCACCACTTTAAGATCAGTGGTGTCAGACTCTAGCCTCACAGCTGTGCCTGTCTTCCCTGCAGACACCTTGTGTTGTTACCCTGTTTGTTGGCTGTGTTTGTCCCTTAAACTAATCATGTAAGCCACTCAGTAGGGCAACAAACCACAATGGATGCCAAAGCCTGAGGACTGTGAACACTTGCACATGCCCAGGTCTCTTTTCCAGGTCCTATGTGCCATGGGCACTGTTCCTGTGTAACTGTCCCATGTAGTCAGGACAATGAGAACTCCTCCAGAGTCCCCTTCTGGAAGGATTTTGAGCCCTTTCATTCCTGCTCATCTTATGTCCCAGGCAGGCTCAGCAGGTCCCTAGTGAATAGGCTGGCATGACACCAAACCCTTTCAGCATTTCAAACTATTTTCTCCCAAGCTACAGCTCAGTGGGGGCTCACCTGGCTGTGTGATTACCCTATAGACTTCTGGTTCCTCCCGCCCGGGGGGCTGGTGAATAAATCAAATGCTTCCTGGTGGACTGATAAAGTGAGTTCTGTTTAAGGATAAGAGCATCATTTAGACATAATGAAGGATGCAGAAGAGACATTTGGCTTGGACTGAGAAAAACATTTCTAAACCAGTCATTGCTATCTGAATGTGGCAGAATCTCTTTTCCACCACAAGGACAAGGGTGGGATTGTGCAGCTCCTAAATAAATAAATGAGCTCAAAAATAAGCATTAAGAGGGCTTTGCAAACAGAGTATGCTTGAAATGTACCAAGAAATAAATGATACTTCTGTTCCCATGCTGAGTGGGAGACTTTCATAACCTCTTTTTTTGGTACTGGGGATCAAATTTGGGACCTTGCACTTGTGAGGCAGGCGGCGGAACCACTAAGCTAAAATCCCCAGCCCCTTTCATAAACTCTTAAGGGAATGAAATAAACACAGAAGTTAAAAAATGAAACAAATATGAAAAAGGGCATGTGGATATACTTTTAATAATCAGAAAGTCCATATACTGATAGTTTAATTTCCATCTGGTGTGTGGTAATATCAATTCAAATTTCATTAAAGAATATTATCCTGGAGAAAAGCAATTTGTAAATAATTAGTAAACAGAAGAGGTAGTAGTGGGTAAAGGCACCCAGGCCCAGCTTGCCTGGTGCTTTCTGTTGCAAATAGCCAAGTGTCAATTGAAATGGTTCAGAGTAAGGACATTTACTTGCTTGTGTAACCAGGGGTGGGGCAGGATGTGGGCCGATGCCAATGCTCCAACTTCTGGTGGCTACTCTGCTCCTTCATCCTCAAAACCAGCTTCTTCTCAAGTCTGCTGCTCCCACTTTTGCCTCATTTGTCCCTTCATGGACTTGATGGAATGTACATGTTCAACTCCCTGTGAAGGTGAAGATGTGCAGCCCAGAGGCAGATGAGCCCAATCTAAATCCTAGCTCTGCCTGAGAGTTGCACATATTACACACCAAGTTTCTCATCTGGAAAATGGGAATATTCATCATAGTCTAGGATTGCTGTGGGAATAAAAAGAGAGGGTGAGATGTAGCCTAGGATAGATTAGTCACTTTGTAAATGCCAGGGGCTCATCCTTGATCTTTGTAGGACTTATTGGATATGTATACAGTGTTAGGCACTGTCATAGTTTAAGGAGACAAGAGTTGGGACTAGAGACAAGGAATGAGGGTGTTAGGCTAGTAGGTATCTTACTCTTGATGCCCAGAAAGACTAGGGCACTGTTGGCATCTAGTAAACAACACTGGAAAAGTGAAAGAATGAAGGACAAAAGTGATACTGGTCTCTAGCATTCTCAGAGTATTTAGGTTTATTATACAAAGCACAGATTTGGTCTTGTGTTTAATTTCCATTCAAACCAAGGACTCTCATAACACGGGGGGCTGTGGGGGTAAATGTGGTCAACTACTCTGAGCACCTGTGTAGTGCACAGCTATGCAAAGGGACAGAAATAAGGGAAGTTGTTTTCCTGATTAATTATGTTTGGATGATGTTTGGGCAAATGCTTCACTGGGCTTAGAAATGTTCAATACTTTTAGACATCAAAAATTGAAATGGGTAAGGAACTTCCTCTGGGAAGAGAAAAAGCAATAAAAATCTATTTGAAGTAATCATAAGATATTCTTTTTCCTACTGCTTACCATTCTTCCTCTTGAGCTCTGCTCACTTTTGGTTAAAAAAAAAGGCAATGAGAAATTACAGCTTTAAGCATCCTGCTTCTAGATTAATTTATTTAACTGGCTTAACCATGAAGTGAACCCTCTCTGCCAGCCACTGTGCCTGGTGCCACCAGGGACTTAAATACACCTGAGTTCATGCCCCCAGGAAGCTCACAGAGTGATGGATTGATAATAGTATAAAGTGTGGTGTTATGGGCTCCAACCTAAACCTTCTCAAAGGCTCAGTTCACCCACAGTGATGGGTACAGGTGGTCTGTAAAGATGCCAAATTTAGCTCTGGAAGTTACCTCCCAGCAGTTGATATTCTCTTAACCGCCCCCCACCCCCCACCCCTACCCCTACCCTTGCTTCATGAGAGAAAAACTGAGATGTGGAGAACAGGACTGATTTGCTCTTTTCTTTTCTTTTCTTTTCTTTTTGGTGCTGGGGATCAAACTCGGGTCCTTGCGCTTGCACTGCAGGCGGCGAAACCACTGAGCTAAATCCCCAGCCCCAGGACTGATTTGTTCTAACGCCACTCTGAGACCAGGGTAGATCAGAACACAGTCCTGTTTTCCCTCTTTCAGAACATTCCTAGCCTAACAAGGAACTAATGGCCATATGCCATCTGACTCTAAATCACACATCATCAATCAATATAAAATACCCTAAAAGAAATCAAGTTATAAAGGAAAGACTTTCAGGCATCTTCTCAGGTTGGTTTGGCAGATAGTACATGAGAGAGAATGCTGTAAACATCATGGCTCCAGGAGAGCCTGGCTTTAAAAATGGGAAAAGAAAGTCCACAAGAAAACAAATTTTAAAAGCCTAAGGAAATGTCATTTGTTAAAATCATCTTTAAATGTTTTTTCTTTAAAACTCCTTGGCTCAGCACCCAGGAAAAATTCTTGCCTTTGAAGATGAATATTCAATGCAGAGAAGCTGGGAAGCTAGGCAATGAGGCTCTGGTCAGTGTCAGTGCTGGGCCACTGGTCCTGCAGGGACTTGTCTGGCCCCAGAAAGGACGGCACTGAAAAGGAAAGCAGAGCTGGGCTCTAAGGACAGAAATGTGTTGAAGAACTTCCTTCTAAGCCAGGGTGTGAAGAAGTGCTGCACCTCTCTGTTGCCTCAGCTTCAAAGCCACTGAGTTCTAATTTTCCTCAGAACAGATGCTGTTATTTGCCAATAAGATAGCTGCTTTTCTGTCAAAAAAGAAAGAAAGAAAAAACTCCACTGAATTAAAGAAGGCAGTGGCTATTTTTTTTTATTGTGTGCAGAGGATTTTTTCAACACATCTGGGCAAGATCTTAAACTTACCAGCTGCTTAATCCAAGATTCTCATGCTTCCCAGGGAGGTTTTATTGCATTACTTCCAAGTTTTATCACTTTACTTCCAATTTGTATCCTTAGGGACAGAACAAAAATGATTTTGTGAATCACAGGAAATGAATCAAGTGGGGTACAATTTGATATTATCTAAGGAGAATCAGGAGCCACAAAAAAACTGAGCAGTTTTTCATAGACTCTAAACCAGGATCCAAAGTGGCAAGTGGATATTTTTTTTTCTTAATTTAATAAAATGACAGAACAAGTTAAGTTAATAAAGATCTGACACCTCACCAGGATTCTAAACTACTGGGAAAATTGAATTATTCTTTCTAAATAATATAGAAGGAGAAATGAAAGCATGCAAGTTATGATGTCTAAAAATAAATGAAGAAAACATGTCTAGTTTTATGAAGAAATTCAGTCCTTAAGACTTACTTTTTAAAAAAAAACAACCAACAGGATTAAAGGGAAAGGAACATTTCTTCATAGATATTATAATTTGCCATTTAAATGGCCTCCCTGGCAAGTGTGACTGAGGAAATACAGTACCTGCAATCCGTGTAGTCAGGATGGCTGTGATAAAGATGACATTTGCCCTGTATGCCAAAAGATCCAGGAAAGTAAATCTGAAAACATGAAAAGAAAACCAAGCATTCTTATCCAATCCAAACCCATGTTAATGAACAGCATAATATTTTAATTTTAGTTTGTGTCCTGGTGTATTCAGAGAATTGTCAACCATGTCTTCTTAATATAGTTCATCCTTGGTATAGGAGGATATTGGCTCCAGGACTCCCACAGATACCTAAATCTGTGAATGCTCAAGTTCCTTACATAAAATGAGTAGTATTTATATAGAACTTATGCACATCCTCTCATATACTATAAATAATCTCTAGATCTCTTATAATACCTAATACAAGGTAAATGCCATGTATTGTATTGTTCAGGAATAGCAGGAAAGAAGTCACATAATCAGTACAGAAGCAATTTAAAAAAATACTCAGTTGGTTGAATCTGTGATTGAGAAACCCACAAGGCTGATTGTATTTTGGTCTGGATTGATTTCTACCTCTCACTAGGGGGAAATACTTGGCAATATATTTAAGAGTGTATTACATTCTTAGGAAAAAAAAAGTGATGGTGGAAATCACTGCTTATGCCTTCATATAAAGTGAGGTTCTCAGTATCATTACTCAAAATGTTGCAAATAAGCAACATCTTATAAAGTTTGGTTGAGGTAGATACAATGGTCTAAAATAGGGCTGCCAGGTTCACCAACTAAAAATACAGGATTTGGCTGGGTGTGGTGGGGCATGCCTGTAATCTAAGTGCTCCAGAGTTGAGGCAGGAGGGTCACCATTGGTTCAAGGCCAGCTTGAACTACATAGCAAGACCCTGTCTCAAACAAAACAAAACGAAACAAAACAAAACACAAAAAACCTGAATTTCCAATAAACATTTTTAAATATAAGAATATCCATGCAATATTTGAAATATTATTACTCTAAAAATTGTCATTTATCTGTAATTCGAATTTAAAGGTACACCTATTTTATCTCACAACCTTACTCTAAAATGACCTTGAAATGCTAATTTTTGGATGATTATAGTATTCATACAATGGAATGGGTGTTTAAAAAAAGATAAATTGAACAGGTATAGTATATAGTAATTATTTCTGGAGTTGTGATACATCCCGTTAAAGTTGTTGGTTGTGTTATAAACAAGCCTTAAAAAGTCTCTTAAAAAGCCACCCAGGAAGTGTTTTATATATGGAGATTGCCAAATTTAAAAAAAAAGATAAGGGACATCTAGCTGTTTCCTACGATGTGAAGGTATGCTTGTAGCTGAATAAAATTTCCAATGATAGCAACATACATAAAAAGTTAAATAATACTTTATCTCAAACAACCTTGGTGGCATAAAGATGATACTTTAGGACAACTAAGAGTTTGCAACAGTGACAAAAGCCCTAAAGTCAAAGATGTGTACAGGAGCTTGAATAGAATCACATCATATAAATTAGAGTGGGAAACAACAGTATTCTAAAATAATCTATTCAATGTGTAATTTAAATATTTGTAACTTAATTGAATATTGTAAGTAGATATTGAAGCATCACATCTTCATCCACTAAGACAGAAGGAGAAGGGGACTAAACTTACATTTCTCCCTTAAACAATTAGAAAATTGAACAAAAATATTTAAAAATTGTTTTTCAAATATCAGAGAATAGGAATTCCAATACTGCGGTCCCTGAGAAACAAATGAGGTGTTTTACTACTGTGTGGAAGTAGTTTGCTGCAGCACAGAAAAGGGATCCAAATAAAGCCCAGTGGTCTTTGGTGTACTAAATGAAGAGCAGTTCAGGTGGCTAGCATTTAAGCCGCAATTTATGATGCAGGAAGGAGCTGGTGGGGATGGGGAATCTTGATGATAGAACAACAGAAACTATAAAAAGTAAAATTGGCCAGGGATTTAGCTCAGTGGTTCTGCCGCTGCCTCACAAGCACAAGGACCCGAGTTCAATCCCCGGCACCAAAAAAAAAAAAAAAAAAGTAAAATACACTGAAAATAAATATTTTTTAAAACCCAGAATAGAAAAATGAGTTGTGGGACAATATCCAAGGGTGTGTATAACTGGGATCCCACAAGGGTCAGGAGACAGAAAAGCATTTTAATTCGCATTTCTCTAATGTCCACAGATATTGAGTATTTTTTTCATGTATTCATGGCTGTTTGTACTTCTTCATCTGAGAAGGGTAAATGTATTTAAGTTGCCCATTTTTTAAATTGAGTTTTTTATGTGGAAGGGCTAAGTTTTTTGAGTTCTTTACATATTCTAGATATTAGTTTGGTGTCCAAGGAGTAGCTGGCAAATAATTTTTTCCCATTCTGTAGGTTCTTTTCACTCTCTAGGTTGTTTTCTTTATTGTGTACAAGTTTTTAAAATTTGATATAATCCCATTTGCTGATTCTTGATATGGGGGAAGGCATGAATAGGAAGTGTACAGAGGATATTTAGAGTTTCTGTTAGTGTGTGTTTATAATTGCTATATCTTCTTGTGGTAGTGAGCCTCTTATTATAATGTACTTCTTTTTCTTTGTAATATTTTGGGTTTGAGGTCTACTTTGTCTGATATTAGTATAACCATCTTTCAGTATCCATGGGGGGATTGTTTCTAGGACTCCTTGTAGATACCAAAATCCATGCATGCTCCAGTTCCTTATACAGCATAGCATGGTATTTGCTACGTACATCCTCCTGTATACTTTAAATCACTTGTAGATTATTTATAAATACCTAATACAAGCTAAATGCTATGTAAATAGCTGTTACATTGTATTGCTTATGGAATAATGATGAGAAAAAAAGTCGGGACAAATTCAGTACAGACACAAGCATTACAGGCCTAACTAAATAGTACATAAAACTGTAGTTGGCTATATTTGTGGATGGGCAACAGTATAGCTAAACCAGCTCTCTTTTTATTATTTGTGTATACTATCTTTTTTCCATAGTCTATTTGTTTTAAAGGAGGAGAGGTTTAATTTAGCTCATGTCCATATTTCACTTTCAACCTATTTTTGTCACTAGGTCTACATAGATAGTTTATATTTTATAAAAAATTCATTCTGGCAATCCCTGTCTTGATTGGAGAATATAATGCATTTACATTTAAAGTAACTACTGATAAGGAGAATGTTACTTCTAACATCTTCATTTTAGTTTTCTATATGCCCGATGAATATCGATTCCCTTGTTTCATACATTACTGCCTTCTTTTGTGTTCAGTTGATTTTTTCTACTGAAGTGTTTTGACTCCCTTCTTAATTTGTTTGTGTACGTTCTATAGCTATTTTCTTTGTGGCTACCACAAGGATCACATTTAACATCCTGAAGTTATAACAATTGAATTAAATTTATACCAACATCATTTCAATAACATAGAAAACTCTGCTCTTCTATGACATCCTCCCCTCTTTCCATTATTGATATCAGATTACTTTTTTTATTAGTACATGTTTGCAGTTTACAATTATCTTGGGGAGTGGTTACATATACATTGCACAACTTCTTTCTTTCTTTTTTTAACCCCCTTCCCTGTCCCTCTCCCTGCCTCCCTCCTCCAATTCCCTGATCCCATTTGTTCATTCTTGTGGATATTATATGTTGTATCATATATGTTTTCACTAATTAAGATTGTTAGGTTCCTGTACATGGCATATATTTATTCTACTTATTTCTCCTTCCCCTCCTCCTCACCTCCCTTGGATCACTTGGACCACTTCCCTATTGCAAGAGATCCATCTTGTGGTCTCCTATCCATCCTTTATAACTCTGTTTGTACTTTGCCTCACTCAAATGGTATTTAAACATATGTGTCTGGTTTATTTCATTCAACAGTATATTTTCCAGGTGCATCAATTTTCCTACAACGTCACAAATCTGTCATGCTCTATAGCACAGTATTATATTTAGATATCACATTTTCTTTATCAAGTTGATGGGTATATAGGCGGTTTCCAGGATTTAGCTTTTCGTAAAAAATGGGCTGCTATAAACATTGCATGTATCGCTGTAGCATGTTGTCTTAAGTTCTTTGGGAAAGATACCTGGCGGGGGATTGCTGGACATATGGAATTTCTAATTTCAGTTCTTTGAGAAATCTCCATACTGATTTCCATAATGGTTGTACTAGTTTACATTCCCACCAACAATGAAGGGAAAAGGGTTCCTTTTTTCACCACAACCTTGCCAACATTTGTTATTGTTTGATTTCTTAAGGACTGCCATTCTATCTGAAGTAAGATGGAATCTTAGCATTGTTTTATTTTCCATTTCTCTAATAGGCAGAGATGTTGAGCATTTTTTCATATACTTGTTGACCATTTATATTTCTTCCTCCGTGATGTGTCTGTTCATTTCTCTTGTCCTGGTCTTTAATTTTAGGTAGCTTAATTTTTTGGAGTTCTTTGTATATTCTAGATATTAGTCTCTGTCTGAGGAATAGGTGGAAACATTTTTTGCCCATCCTGTAGGTTGTCTCTTCACTCTACTGACTGATTCTTTTGCTGTACAGAGCTTTATAGTCTGATATAATCCCATTTGTGGATTCTTGCTGTTATTTCTTGTGCAATTGAGGTTCTGTTTAGAAAATCTTTTCCTACACCTATATCTTTGTTTTATCTATTTTGTCTTCCAGTAGGTTTAATATTTCTGTTTTAATGTTTAGATCTTTGATCCATTTTTTTTCAATTTGGTAAATGGTGAGAGATAAGGGTCCAGTTTTAATCTTCTGTAAACAGATAACTGGTTTTCCCAGCACCATTTGTTGATTTGTTGAATAGGCTATCTTTTCTCCAACATATGTTTTGGGTCCCTTTGTCAAAGATCAGATAGCTGAATGTGTGTAGGGAAGTTTCTGCATCCTCAGTTCTCTTCCATTGATCTGCATATCTATTTTTGTTCCAAGATCATCCCCCCCCCCGCTTTTTTTTACCATTCCATTTTTATTACTAGTGCTTTGTAGTATAGCTTAAAGTCAGTATTGCTATGCCTCCTGCTTTTCTCTTGTTACCCAAAATTGCTTCTGGCTCCATACAAATTTTAGGATTATTTTCTCTAGATTTGTAAAGTATGCTGTTGGTATTTTGATTGGGACTGCAATGAAACTGTATAACAGTTTTGGGAATATGGTCATTTTAACAATATTTATTCTGCCTATTCAGGAGTTGGGGACATCATTACATTTTCTGATGTCCTCTTCAATCTCCTTTTTCAGAGTATTGTAGTTTTCTCTGTAGAGCTCTTTCACTTCCATGGTTAGGTCAATTCCTTGGTACTTCATTTTTCTTGACGCTACTGTGAATGGTGTTGTTTTCGTAATTTTCTTCTCCTCAAGTTCATTATTGGTACATACAAATGTCAGTGATTTTTATGTGTTGATCTTGTATCTTGCTACATTGCTGAATTTGCTTATTACTTCTAAGAGGTTTTTTGTTGGAGTTCTTTGGGTTTTCTATGTAGAGTGTCATGTCATCTGCAAATAATGATAATTTGAGTTCTTCTTTTCCTCTGTGTTTGCCTTTATTTCTATCTCTTTCCTAATTACTCTAACTAATATTTCAAGTAGTATGTTGAATAGAAGTGGTGATAGTGGGCATCCTTGTCTTCTTCCTGATTTTAGAAGAAATGTTTTTAGTTTTTCCTCATTTAGTATGATGCAGACTATTGGTTTGTCATATATAGCTTTTATCATATTCAGATGTGACCCTTCTCTATCTGTTTTCTTAGAGTTTTTTTTTATCATGAAGTGATAGTGGATTTTGTTGAAAGCCTTTTCTCCATCTATTGATGTGATCACATGGTTTTTTAACCTTGTTTCTGTTTATGTGATCTATTACATTTATTGACTTACGTATGTTGAATCATCCTTGCATCTCTGGAATGAAACCTATTTGATTATGATGTATCATCTTTTTGATAATGTGCTGCATTCTATTTGCTAAAATCTTGTTGATAATTTTTGCATCTATGTTCATTACAGAGATTGGCCTATAGTTTTTTTTTAAGCTTTAAAAAAATTTTTTTTGGTACTGGGGATTGAACTTGGGACCTTGAGCTTGCGAGGCAGGTGGCGGAACCACTGAGCTAAATCCCTGGCCTTAGTTTTCTTTTTTTAATTAGGTTTTTATACAGTTTTGGGATCAGGTTGATGCTGGCCTCCATAAATGAGTTTGGAAGCACTCCATATCTTTCAATTTCTTCAAAGAGCTTGAGGAGTATGTGTCATACAACATCCTTAAGGTTTTATAGAATACAGCAGTGAATCCTTCAGGTCCTGCACTTTTTTAAATTGGTGGATTCTTTATTACTATGTTTATTTCATTGCTTGTTATTGGATTGTTAATCATATTTATATCTCTTGGATTAGTTTTGTTTATGTGTAGGAATCTGTCCATTCAAAATTTGCTTATTTGCTGTAATATAATTTCTCAGAGTAGTTATATCTTCTGGATTTCCACAGTGCTTGTTGTGATTTCACCTTTTTCAGTCCCAATTGCATTGAGGTGAGTCTTTTCTTACTTTCTCTTGGTAAAGTCTGGCTAGGGGTCTATCTATTTTATTTATTTTTTCAAAGAACCAGCTATCCAATTTGTTTTTTAAAAATAGTTTTTCTAGTCTAAATTTCATTGGTTTCCACTCTCATTTTTATAATTTCCCTTCTTAAGTTGGTTTGGGGCTGGTTTGTTGTTGTTTCTCAAATATATTAAGATTTATCACAAGGTTGTCTATTTGAGCTTGGTCTAGTTTCCTAATGTGAGCATTGATTGTGAAGAATTTTCCTCTTAGAACTGCTTTCATAGTGTTTCAAAAGTTTCAATGAGTTTTACTGTCATTGTCATTAACTTCCAGAAATTTTAAAATTTATTCTGTGACCCACTGGTTCTTTAGGAGTATATTGTTAATTTTCCAGGAGATTTTGCCTTTTCTGAAATTTCTTCTGTTGTTGATTTTTATTTTCTTTGCACAGTGGCCTGATAGTATGCACAGGGTAATTTCTATTCTTTCATATTTACTTAAGCAGTCTTTGTGGACTAGTATGTGACCTATTTTGGAAAAAGTACCATGTGCTGCTAAAGAGAATGTATACTCTGTTGTAGAGGGATGGAATACTCTGTATTTATCCATTAAGTCTATATGTTCAAGGGTGTGGTTCAGTTCTGAAATTTTTTTATTGGATTTTTGTTGTATTTCCTTGTGATGTATCTCTTCTATTGATGTATCTCCTTTTGAAAGTGGGGTGTCAAAATCCTGATTGTGTTTGTGTTTATTTGATCTTTTAATTTCAGCAGTTTTTATGAAGATAGGTGTTCCAGTAATAGGTGCATATATACTTATTAATGTTATCTCTTCTTATTGGATTGTTTCCTTAACTAGTATATAGTGACCTTGTCTCTTCTAATCAGTTTTAGCTTGATGTTTACCATGTCTGATAATAGAATTGCTATCTCTGTTTGTTTTCAGAGCCCTGGTGAATGAAATGTTGTTTTCCATCCTTAAATTTTTAGTCTATGAATATCTTTTTGGATTAGATGAGTTTATTGAATGCAACAGATTGTTGGATTCTGTTTTTTGATCCAGTCTGTCAGTCTGGGTCTTTTAATTGGAGAGTTGAGGCCATTAACATTGAGAAATATTATTGAGATGTGTTGGTTACCTACTATCATACTTTCTTTATCTCTTAATGTATCCTTTAATTTTTCTTTTCCTGATATTTTTTGTTGCTATTTATCCACTGACCTCACTAGTTTCCTGAGTTTTTAGCTGTCTATAATTCATTGCTTCTGTCAAGAATATTCTTAAGTATTTTCTCTAGTGCTAGTTTATTAGCACTCATGTATCTTCTGAGCTGGTCTTTTTCACGGAAATACCTAATTTCATGGAAACTGCCTATTTTGGAGGATAGCTTTGCTAGGTAAGTTATGGGTTGGAAGTTACTTACTCTTAGCACTTGAAATACTTCAAGCTCTTCTGGCCTTTAAGGTTTGTGTTGAGAAGTCTTCTGTGATTCTAATTGGTTTACTTTAATGTGTGATTTTTTGTTTTTCTCTGGCTGCTTTTAAAATTCCAAATTTTTTGCTGGCTATCTGGTAATTTAATAAACATATGCCTTCTTGAGCTTCTTTTTTCATCATGATGTTTGGTGCTCTATAAGCATCACTTATTTGTATTTTAAACTGTTTTCTTATATTTGGGAAAATTTCTTGCATGATTTCTGTAAGCATGTTGTTGAATCCATCTGCGCTATTTTCTAGTTTTTCTCTAACTCCGATTAGCCTTAGATTTATCTACTTGTTTTCGTCTAGCAGCTGCTCGATAGTCTTCTTTTATTCTCTTATTTTCTTCTGGGCTTCTTTGAGCACTTTATCATAATTCACTATTTTGTCCTCAATATCTGTCTATCTTCATGTTACTCATTTCTGCAATGTATGAATTCTACAGGATTCCATTATTGAATCTGTCATTCAAATTTTGGACTATTTTGGTTATCTTGTCCATTTTTTTTTTAACCTATTTTCCAAAAATTCCCCATGGGCATATTGAGTGAAATTGCTGTGATCTTTTGGTTCCTCTTTGAACTCATTTATTTTCTTCATTCCTTCTATGAACTTTTCATAGATTTCTGCTATCTGGTATTTGTTTTCTTTTCCCTTTATGATCCCTTGCTCTGCCTTGGGAGAACTAGGGGCATGTTTCCGAGATCTATTTCCTTGCTTCTCCATTCTCCTGTGTGTCTGTACATATACATGCATCTATCTATCTATCTATCTATCTATCTATCTATCCATCCATCCATCTATCTATCTATCAATCATCTATCTTTATCTCTCTAAATAGATAGATATCTTTTCAAAAGTATAGATGGTCCCCTCTTTTTCCCCTTCCTCTTTTGGAGGCATTACTGCAAGTCAGGGTCTAGAGAAATGAGGAGAGTCTGTGGCTTATATAGAGATTTTTAGTAGGATGTTGTCTCCTTGTGAATAATTTTCAGCTTTGTATATCCAGTGCTAGTATTTACTCCTTCCATTATTTTCTTCAAGTAACTTCATCTCTGTCTTGCCAAAAGAATTACTTCTGGTTATAACAGCATCCACAGAGTCAATCTTATAACACTTCTATACAATAGTTCTTGCAGTTACATTCTCCTTATTGTCTATTCTCTATGCACATTATGACAGTTTATTATTTGTGGTTGTTCTGCAATGAGGTAGGTGAGGTGGGCTGGGGAGAATGGAAGGTGTTGTGTTAGACACCAAGGAGGTGGTTTCAATGGGGAAATAGTGGTGGCTGAGAAGAAAAGGTTGATGTGGGGTCTGATTTTATTGGAGCACTTTTAGCTGAGTTGAAGGTTTAGTATTGAGAGTTTTCGGTGATATTTTATGGGGGCAAGGGTGAGATATGGCAGAAAGGGGGTTTGCTTTGTGATTGAGGAGATCTATGTGGTTGTCAGAACTTCCTGATAGGGAGGACCATAAGCTAGGTAAGATATGGAAGAGCCAAAGGCTTAGAATGGGGAGGACCGAGGAATATTAGGAGAGAAGATAGGAGTGACTGTGAGGGAGCTAAGTATGGGGAGTTTAAAGACTTGGGAGAGGAGTTTATGTAGTTGGAAAAAGAATAAAGAAATATGTTAATAATGTCTCGGGGTGGGGTTTGAGATAAAGAAACTAGATAGGAAGCTAACACAAGGGAGAGAACCTAGACAGCTATTAAATCAGAGCCAACAAAAGAACAAATATACAAAAGTTAGAACTTAATAAACACAGTAAACTATAAAAGAACATAATATCCCACACTACTAAGTAAATCAAGGAACATATAAAAACTTAAACTATAAGATGTCTGATGGAACACAGATTAAATATCCCAATGAGACACTGCATATGTGATTCCCAAGTAGCTTCTTTGCCAGAGTCTGAGTGCTCACACCCCAATAACTCCTCTGATCCCTCCCCCCAGTACTAAAATTAACTCAGACTCAAGACTTCTTTCTGCCAGGTTCAGGCATTCTTGCAGAATCTGATCCAGTCCAAATTCTTGAGTTAGGAACTCTTGCTATTTCTCTCCCTGGGTGTGATGGTGTTGCAGAAATCTCGGAAAGAAATACACAGAGACACAGAATTTGGATAAAATAATAAAATTTCTTCTCACAAGCAGACAGGAATGCCAGAAACCAGTCTGGTCAATATCTGTGTCCCCTTTGTTCAGCATTTCCCTTTTT
>NW_004624776.1:12136520-12211567 GCF_000247695.1 Heterocephalus glaber
TACAGAAAAGAGCAAGTTAACCTTATAATTACAATTGAAGAATTTGCAATGTACAATACTTTAAGCACACCAATTAAACATCAACTCAAACTGAAACACAGATACATTTATCAATTAACTAAAATTTCTAACTTTTCAAACTGAAACACAGATACATTTATCAATTAACTAAAATTTCTAACTTTTCAAACTGAAACACAGATACGTTTACCAATTAGCTAAAATTTGTAACTCTTGTAAAATTTCTTACTTTCTCTAGCTTTCTGTCCTTCAGAGCTTTTTCAGTTGTTTTTAATCCATTACTTATTTTTTCTTACTAATTTTTAAAATTTGAGTGTAAGTCCTATTCAATCCTCTCTGAATCTGACACAGCATTGGTTCTCTGAAGCCAAGCAGTTTTCATGCTTTTGTCCCCACCTCCTTCAAACTTGTGAATTTAGCAACTAAAAAAAATGGGAAAAGTCTGGATCTGAAAGGACCGGTTACTTTTCAGCATCGTCCCCTTTCTGACAGAGGACCAGGTTGTTGTTTTTTGCTTCTAGGGCACACATATGAAGCCAAGGAGGCATTCTGGGGCACAATTTAAGCCATAAATCAATATAGGGAAATTGATCTGGATATTCCTGTCCAGGGGTGGTGACTGTTAGCCAGACGGACCAGAAGAGACCCTCACCTAGGGATCTCTCAGTTGGCCAAGCTAGGCAAAGCTTGGGCCATTCTAACTCACAAAGGGCTCTAAGTTTTGGGGTTTCATCTTAATACCATAATTTCCAGTAAAACCTTTCTTAAAATTCCTAAGCATGCATTCCAAAACAGTAGGATGTGATGTTTCTGTTCCCACAATGGGCCGATGGGAGTGTTGGTGTGTATGGGTGCCCTTGGGTGGAGACACAAGACAAAGGTGGGGGATCACTCACTGGCCTGCCTGGCTTCGGGCTTCTCAGCCATTTTAAGGTCCCTTCAGGCTAAGGTGGGCTGTCACCTAAGCTCACCATTATGCCTTTGTTAAATGCGACCACACACAAATTCTACCACTGGGGAGGACTCCTTAAGCGCAAGCGCTTCCTCCCTCTGTCTTGTTCTGCAGATCCTTTCACATACTCGCCTATCCAGAACTCTTTCACTCACACATTTATTCAGGAGTTATCACATTCCCTCCCAGGAGACCCCCTAACCGTAACCAAAACAAATGAAAGAAGCTACCTCCCCAAATGGCAAAGCACAAGGGGTGACTGGGCCCCTGCACTGTTTGCCCAAAGTTCATAAACTGAACCAAAACAAATGAGAGGAGCTATCTTTCCAAATGGCAAAGCACAAGGGGTGATCAGGCCCCTATGGTGTATTTGCCCAAAGTTACAGAATACAAATTCACAAGGCAAAACCGAAAGTTAACAACTAGGGGGTTTCCTGTGGTTTCTCACCCAGAAAAGGAAAGAGACAGATGAGACACCAAGAACAGCAGTCCTCATTCTGTAGTCTCTTCGGGTTCAGGCAAACCTCCGCCCGGTGAGCGGATCTCTGTGTCCTATTGGGGAGCCTAGCAAATTAGTCCCAGGGGCACGACTTTCCTCTCGAGGAGACAGAGAGCTGCTTCCTCCGGTGGGGTGGGGTTCGGGCTGATGACCAAAAGGGCTATTTCATTCCCGATTCCCAGCCAACGCACCAAATGTTGCACCAAATGTTGCAGAAATCTCGGAAAGAAATAAACAGAGACACAGAATTCTTCTCGCAAGTGGATGGGAATGCCAGAAACCAGTCCGGTCAATATCCGTGTCCCCTTTGTTCAGCATTTCCCTTTTTATATCCTTTTTAGCCATTATCTCATCCCTAGTGGTCTTTGATATGTAAATATAATTCCAGTTCCTATTTACAAGTCACAGACACAAGATAGGCACATATACATTGTAAATTCACCCTGGCATGGCAACTTTGTAAGGCTAATGAAGTTACTGGTTAGAGTCAGATAATCCTCACCTTAAACAAGGAGTTACGGGAAAAGCAAATCTTAAAAGAACACATTACTTATTTTGCTTCTACAACTACCTTAATATTCAATCTATTAAGTTATCTAAAACTTTTCCTTATCAATGGTGGATTTGGCAAACAAGTTTACCGGCAGCAAGAATTATTCATATGCAATTAAGTCAGCTACAGCAGTTACAGGCTAATCCCTTACAGTGGTGTCCATCAGGGCTAGCTGATAAATAACACACCATGGGTCTCCATTTAGCCTAGAGAAGAAATCCGCAGTTATAAGCATCATAACAACTCACGCCTTGACCC
The DNA here is from genome assembly GCF_000247695.1 of Heterocephalus glaber. Next base: position 12,138,804 of record NW_004624776.1, read on the forward strand.
ACAGTTAACCTGGAATAATGTAATGGCTATGTTTCCTCTAATGCTGAAAAATGCCATTCAACAATAATTTTATAGAATCAATTATCTAAAGCCCAGGAGATTGGGGACTGGGTAATGCCAAAGAGAGAAAGAGAAGAGAAAAATGAAATAACAAAAAAGGTGGGGTTTTTTGTATTTTTTTAAAAAATAAGTCCTCTGCTCAGTGGTATGGGAAGGAGGAAATAGGAGGAGGGCAAAGTATCCTAATGATGGTATTTATGTGTCACATATTTAGAAGGGAATAACAAGGAAAATTTGGCACAAAATTGGTAGTAAGAAATGGGGGTGGGAAAAGATTCTGACTTATACAAATTTTAGAGAAAAAGTTAATGGCAGAGAAATGAAAAGGGGGAGAGGAAAGAAAAGAGTAATTGAGAATGAATAAGACATGGGAGAAAGAAGTCAGTCAGAGATATGGATTAAAGTAGAAGAGACTTAAAGGGACAAGGGAGAATTGCCTTACCATCTATAAACTACATTTGGAGAAAAAAGGCAAGAAGAAGACAAGCACACATACACAGACATGCTCATAAAAGAAAAAAGGGTAAAATGGTGGAGTAAAACTGTGGGGAAAATGTACAGAAGGAGGAAAACAGCAAAGAACAAAAATATTTTTAAAAGTAAAATAAAAATAAAAAATGAAAAAACTTAAAAAATATAATCAAATAAAAAATAATAAAAGAAAAAATTCTCTATTGTTTTAGACAGGCTCTTTTTCTCAGCCTAGGGTTAAGGAGCAGAGCTCAAACCAGGACATGTCTCTGTTCATGCTGGAAGTCTATGGTGGCAGTCTGCCCCCAGAACAGTGCTGGGAGTAGAGATCTGCTTAGAGTGAGAACACAGTGCAAGTGTGTTCTACCTAACTCAATCCTACCATAAAGCTGAACCCTGCCTCTGGCTGTAGGAGCTGGATCTGTGCTCACCAGGCCCAGCCTCTCAGCAGGATTCCTTTCAGTCTGGTTTTCAACTGCCTGCAGTCTCCCGTGACTGTTTTTCCCTCATCCACTTTGGGAATTTGGGAGTATGAAGCATCCAGGCAGCTGCTCTGGGACCCAGGTTCAAACATTCAGCCCTTCCCCACAACGGCATCCCTTCAGCTCTTGTTCTACGATTGTGGCTTTGGGCACTTGTACTGAAGTCATTCACCAACTGTTGACTATGAAGGACTACTCTGATGCAGTGTCCTGCATTTTCCTTGGTGGTTCCAACTGCAGATGATTCTTTTGGGTCTGATGCAGTTCTCTGGTTCTTCTTGAGCAAAAACCTTGTTAGTTTCATTTTGCCTCCCAGCTGGTGGTTAGCCAGCCACTGTCAGCAGCACTGCACAGTCTCTCCTCTATGGTGTGATATATTTCTTGTGTATCATTTAGTCCTATTTTCTTCCCCTGTGTCAGTTCCCTCATGGTTCCTGGGTAACCTCCACTTACTTCAATTCCTCTTCAAGCTATTGTTTTTCAGACTCTAGACACTTTGTCCTGGAGAAACTGAGTTGCTGACACTTACTGCTCCACCATTTTGGGACTCCAGATTATGTCTTTATACACTGCATACCCAATAACACAAATAATTTTTATACATTTGTATTTTAAATCCTGTAGAAAACAAAAAATGGAGTTATAAGCCAAAATTACAATATTGGCTTTTATATTGTCTATATATTTACCTTTTAGAGTTCTTTTATATATTTATATGACTGAGTCACTATCTAATATTCTTTAATTTCTATCTGAAGGACCCCCTTTAGTACTCTATTTCTAATAGGGTAGGTTTAGTGGTAATGAAAACTCTCAGCTCTTGTTTATCTGAGGTTTCCCCAACTGCTCTCTCATTTTTGAAAGATGGTTCTTTCAGATATAGAATTCTCATTTGATAAGGTTTTCTTTCAACACTTCAAATATTTTAATTTATTGCCTTCTGTCCTCCAAAATTTTTCATGATAAATCACCTGATAATCTTATTAAGGATCTCTTGTATGTGACAAATCATTTCTCCCTTGTTGCTGTATTTCAACAGTTTGATTATAATGTGTGTCTTTGTGTGGCTCTCTTTGAGTTCGTTCTATTTGAAGTTATTTAAATTTTCCAGATGTTTATATTCATATCCTTTATAAAACTTAACAAGTTTTGAGCCATTATTTCTTTAAATAACCTCTCTTCCTCTTTCCTTCTTTAAGCATTCAGAAAATGCATATGTTCCTTCACATCTGTGTCTCATAGCTCTAAGTTCTGCTTACCCTTCTTCATTCTTTTTTATTTCTTTTTATCATCTTGAAAAGTTCAATGGTCCTATTTTCAAGTTCACTGATTTTTTCTTCTATATACTCAAAACGTTTTTTGAGCCCTTTTAGTGTATTTTTATCTCAGTTATTGTTTTTCAGTTCCATATTTTTTCATTTCTTTTTGTACATTATATCTCTTAATTCATATTCATATCTTTGTCTATTAAGTCCAGTATCCGAGCTTCATGAACACTTTATGTCAATTTATTTTGTTGCTTTAAATGGGCCATACTTTCCTGATTTTTGTATGTCTTGTTTGTTCTTTTTTGAAAAATAACATTAGAATTATAATGTGGAAACTCAAAATTATATTATCTCCCTTAATCAGGGTTTGCTGTATGCCAGGAATCACCACAAAGTGAACGCTTATTGTCCTTCCTGGTCATTTCTGAATCTATGTTTTCCTTTTGGCATGCATGCTGGCTTTTTAAATTCCTCCATATGCTTTTTTCCCCAGAAGTACCAGTACACTGAGCTATATCCAGATTTCTATTTTTTGTTTATTTCTTTATTTTGAGACAGGGTCTTGCTAAGTCACTAACTTGCCCAGGCTGGGCTCAAACATGCAATCCTCCTGGCTCAGCCTCCCAGAGTGATAGGTTTACAAGCATGTGTCACCATGCCAGGTACATATTTTTGAATGTTTATGAATGTCTAAAAACTCTAATTATGAGTTCTTAAAAATCTTCTTCCTTTAGTACAATGCCACCAAACTTCTTCCCCAGTATTCAGTGATCCAAGTAATAATCCAGAGTCAGATCGCAGAACCTCAGTACTTAAAGGAAAAGTCATTATTGACCACTGGGGCTCTGGTAAGCTGTGCCAGAAATGTTGGTTGCTATTCCCCAGTGTCCCACCACCACAGTCATAGCTGAAATCAAGTGCAGTTTATCAGACAAGCTGGTTTTTGGAAGTTGCAATTGTTAATAAAAAAAAAAACAAAAACCCCTCCAGAATTCCAAAATAATCACTTCAGCCTGTTTCTGCCAGTATGATTATTGTCTAAGTGGAAATATGGATGTCTGGAATCTTCCAATCCTACCATCTTCCCTGGAATCATTTTCCTGTAGACTACTGTAACACAGAACAGGAGAGCTTAGGTAGCCTTGAGGTAAGAGAGATTGTATGTTGTTCTTCCTATGTAAACATGAAGTGTTTTAGATCTTCATAACTGATGAGGACTGAAAATAATGTGTTTGTCACATCAAAAGCCATATACAAAATGCTAGAGGCTGTGTTGATCTGTTTTAGTAAGACAACACATCTGGCAAAGCAGCAGCAATTAGAGCTATTACTTAGTTCAATTTACATCATTTGTATTAACTCACCATTCACTTTGACCCTCAGACTTTCCCATCATGCCTTGAGTTAATGGACTGACCAGAGCTTGTCATTTTATTTTTTCACATCTTAAAATACTAGTTACAAGCCAGCCAATTCTACAGTCTTTTATGTATCATCATTCTATACCATTCAAGTGCTCCAGAATCTACCTAAGTGCAATGATTTACCTTCCCTTTATCTCATGCCAAACTAACACAAGGAAAATCTTAGTAATCATGTTCTCATTCTCCATCATCAATTGTTTTTTTTAAATTGCCAGGTACATTCAGGCATACAAACTTCCTTAGCTTTGATTTGCCTCTCCTCTACAGCAGCAACTGAAACAAAGGATTACGTACAGGTGATTTACTGACTTCAGGGAGGAGAGTTGTGTGAGATAAAGTAGAGAACACAGAGAGAAGGAAAACCAATAGAATAGTGCATTGTTCAGTTGGCCAGTTAGTAAGGGCAATGGATGCTCTATTCTATCAGGACTTTCTGAAAAGCCTTATAAAACACATCTCCAAACTATTCTGCTCTGGGAATCAAAGAAGCATCTACCCATTGACTTCTGTAATTTCTTGGTCAATGGAAATTTTATGGTATTATTTCCTCATCATATCCTAATTCTATTTGCCTGAATTCAGAGAGTGGATTCATAAAGGCACAGCACATTGAAGCATCAGAGAAGTTCTGTGGCAGGAAGGGATACATATTTGACATGGACTCAATGCAAGACACTTGCCTGAACCTGATCAAAACCCAGGTGGAACTACCTACCATAGAAATGGGTGCAAGAAGAAAGGGCTAAGTAGATTTTCTGGGCTACCCAAGAGGTGTATAGTATAACTTAGCATAATGCTCTTCCATGAATATAGTTTGTCCCTCAAAATGTGGTAAGGGACCTGGTTGGTCCCCAATAAAAGAGTATTGAGAGGTAATGGGACCACTAAGAGATAATTAGGCCATGGAGGCTCCACTGTCATGAAGAGACTGTTGTAGCCCCCGTGAGTGGACTATTTATCACTAGAGCAGGTTGTTATAAATTAAGTCTGACATCCTCCCTTACTCTTTCTTGTACATGTGCTCCTCCTGTATGCACTCTCTTGTCCTATTTTCTGCCATGGATTGAAGCTGAACTAGGCCCTCACTGAGTAGATACAGTTGGTCCATCTTGAACTTCCAAGCTCCAGAACTGCAAGCCCAAACAATCCTCTTTTCTTTTTAAATTACTCAGTCTCAGACACTCTGTTACAGCAACAGAAGGTTAACTAAGACAAATAGTGAAAATCTATGATTGACATAAATCAGAGAAAATTGCAGTTTTTCTATTTCAGCATATTTTGTAACTGGCAGAATTTCTGGATATTAATCAAGGTTATTTGAGGGCCTATTAAAATAGCATTAGTTTTTAAATTCATTAAAACTGATGAATGTGCTTTTTAAAAGATTATTAGTAACTAGTAAAATATAAATTAATTTTGTACTTTGTGATGTAAATGGGTAAATACACTTAAGAAATTACTTATAAATAAGATCTTCCTCACTGGCTCCCAAGCTTACCAATTTCATTTCTGGATATTCCTGCCCAGGACACATTTTCTACTCTAGATAGAGTGGTCACTTTTCCAAATACGATCATCTATGGACCTAGAAGCTGAAGACCTGAGTTCATATCTGGATTCACACATCGCTGACTGAATTTGAGCAGAGCACAACCTTTTTGAATATCATTTTCTTCATCTTTAAAATGAGAAAAATAATACTTGTCTCAAAGGTTTTGTGAGTTATAATGTGAAAGATGCTTAACATAATGTGAGGCACACTAATACAGTTAATTATTAAACTTTAGAGGTTTGTAATTTACGTTACATAGAACCTTCAGCATTTCTGTTACTCAAGGAAACCATCAGATATTATGATTCATATTATTTACAGGTTCTAGGGAAAATTGAATGACTTAACCAAGGTCTTATGACATGTAACTGGCAGGGCCCAGCCCTAGGATCACTGACCTCAAACTCCATTTATGGCTGATGATCCCAAATCCCATGGCTCTTTCTGATTCTCCATACCAATCCCTAGCACCTCTAAGAAACCTTTCTCAACATGCTGATTTCTTTAAGAGAAAATATGGTTCTTAATCTTTTTAGTGTTTGCTCCAATAATGGCTTCCAGGGTTATGTAGGTTATGTTTACATTCTAACACCTGAAAAAACTAAGTCCCTTAATGTATGAGGACAGGGAATGTTTTCATTCTGTTCTGCCATAAGTCCTAACAGACTATCAAACAAATGCCAAACGCTCAGTAAATAACTAATGAGTTTAATTCTTTTGCTCCTTCAAAAACATTTAGGTGATGAGAAAATTCATTGCTGCCCCTTGACGGGATGAATAGTGTTCAGAGTATTAATTATTCAGTAACATTTTTGAACAGCAGGAGCCCTGAGCCTTTGTAGAATTTAAAAAGTAAGTTAAATGAAGATTATTAAGTTCAGATGTACCTTTAAATATTTCAGCCCTACGATTATCTTGTCTCTAGCACTCTGCTTATGCTCATGTAAATGTACCAAGTTTATTCATATTGTAATTCTCAAGAAAAAGTAATCTTTATGTAGTGTTTAATAATAGCTAATATTTAATTAATGCTTATATGCTGTTTGTTATAAGTGCTTTAAATACACTAAATTTTAAATCAACTTTGAGCTATACTTTCTATTCAATGCAAATCATCAATTTAAAATTTAGTTTTATAAATTTAGAAAAATGAATACACTCATGTAGACACTATACAATCAAGATTCTGATAAACATTCATTTTTATTGCTGAGTAATATATTCCGTTATTATTTGTTGAAAAGACTATCATTTGCTGCTAAAATGCTTTTGTACTTTCATCAAAAATCAATAGGCCATATGTGCGTTGGTGTCTTTCTGGACTCTCTGTTCCACTGACTTGTGTGCCTATTTGTTCTCCAATATAGCATTGTCTTGATTATTGTAGATTTATAACAAGTCTTAAAATCAGGTTATGGGCCTTCTACTTCTTCACTGTAGGTCCCATGGTTTTCCCCCATCAATTTTAGAAAAAAATTATTTTCACCAGATATCCTCTTGAGATTTTGAGTGCTACTGTGTTGAATCTGTAAGAAAATTTGAGAGGAACTGACATTTTAACAATATTGAGTCTTACAACCCACGAAAGCAGTATAATTCTCTATTTCTGTGGATTCTCTTTGATTTTTCACCAGTGTTTCATAGTTTCCACTAAACATATCTTGCACACATTTTTTAAGACTTATACCTAAGTATTCTGTGGTTTGGGGGTACTACAGAAATGGTACTTTAAGATATTTTCAATTAAATTATTCATTGCTTATCTGTAGAAATATAATTTTTATGTGTATGCATCCTGAAACCTTGCTGAACTCACCACTGGTTTTCATGGCTTTTTTGCAGTGTTTGAAATTTTCCACATAGACAATGTTCTCTGTTAATAGAAACAGTTTTATTTCTTCCTTCCCTACGTGGATGACGTTTGTTTTGTTCAGTTTGGGGCAAATTGATGGAAATATATCTCTAAATATTAAAACTTAACAAGAGTAGGTAAAATAATTCCAGAAATTATTATAACAGCACAACTAGAGCATACAGATGGAGGCTGAGTTCAGTTCTTTTTAAGTTCAGATATATAAAGTTAGAATGCATATTATGTGCAAAAACTACACTAAGGTGATTAAGAATGAGTGGGAGGAATATACTCATGGAGGAGATGGTTAAAAAAATACACAAACACAAAAATGCAAGTGATTATTGCTCTGAAGAAAAATAAAGTAAGAAAAGCAGATACATTGTGATGGAAAGAAAGGGTGGTTAGGAAAGGCCTCCTCAAGGAGGTGGCGTTTGTGCAGACCTTAATGAACTGAGAGACTTAGGAAAAATCTAGGGTGGGGGAATTCCTGGCAGAAGGCACAGCAAGCAAAAGCCCAGAGACAGGATGTGCTGGGCATTTTCAAAGAAGCAAGGAAGCTAAGGTAATTGGAATACATTCATCAATAGGAGAGTGTTAGGGAGTGAGAATGAAAAGAAAGCTAATAAACTAGGCTACTTAGGCAATGTTGAGAAATTCTGACTGTATTCTAAGTGACATGAAAAGCTCTTAAGTATTAAGAGCATGAGTAATGTTTTTCTTTATTCTTAAAAGAATCACTAGCTGTTGCATGGAAAAGACTATAGAATAGTGAAAACAGGAGGTAGGGACACCAGTTAGGAAGCCAGGTGATACTGAAGAAGCTGACAGGTAGTTAGGCAGGAATTAAAAATTATTTTGCTTGGCAGAATTTGGAGCAGCTGGTTTACAGTTTCATGGCTGATAAAGATGTCCAGGCTCTTACTTTAACTGCTGTATCATCTGTACCCAGGGCATTCTACTTGCTCTGTCACTCATAAGTGTGGCCACTTCCAAACCTGCTGACATATACTGTTGACTGTGCCCTCGTCTCTAGGTGCCAAAGTTATCCACAATGCAGTGACTACTTGTCTAATCTCTCATCTATATATCTTGATTCACTCTCTTCTGCCACAATAGCTTCCACTTATATCTGGCCATACACCAAGCCCATTTCTGTAGCAGGATCTTTACACTTGTTTTCCTCCTATATGCAAAGCTCTTCTGCTCACATTTTATCTATTTCAAATATTTCATATTATGTTCATATTTCTCAAGTCTCAAATATCACTTTCTTGGAATCTTTTGATGATCCTCCATAAAACTGGCCCTCAAAGACATTCTCTTTCACTTCACCTAATTTCTTTCATAGATTTTATCATTATGTGGTATTATTGTCATTTTTATCCAGTTGCATAACTGTTTATCATCTATCACAATGTATAGGAAACTAGTTTTTATTGTTGTCTATGTCAGGTACAATGCAAATTGTAGGCTGCAACAAGTGGAATAAAATAAAGAATGAATGAATAACTTGTGTCCTTGCAAAGACTGCAGAACTTCCTTAAAATACACTGCATTTATCACAGATGGTGATTGCTTTCTGAAATTTCAACTTCCAATAATGTTATAAAATATAAATAAAGCTCTCTCACCTTTGCTTGATTTCTAGTTATCATTTGGATATTCATGGCATGTCTATCTAATGGTCTGACACTCTTTGTACTGCTGATGGACTAAATCCCATTTGTTGATTCTTCATGTTATTTCTTGTGTATTTGGGGTTCTGCCAGAAAGTCCTTACCCATGCCTATGTATTCAAGAGTTTTACCTATTTTATCTTCCAGCAGGTTGTGTTGGCTATATTTAGATCTTTGATCCATTTTTTTTTTTTTGTACCGGGGATTGAACTTGGGTCCTTCTGCTTGTGAGGCGGGTGGCAGAACCACTGAGCTAAATTCCCAGCCCCCGATCCATTTTTATTTTATTTTAGTATATGATGAGAGATGCAAGGTTAGATTCAATCTCATGCATATGGGTACCCAGTTTTCCCAGCACAACTTTAAAAAGAGGCTATTTTCCCTCCAGTCTTTGTTTTTGACCTCTTTGTCAAAGATCAGATGGTTGAATGTGCCTGGAGTTGTTTCTGCATCCTCTATTCTGTTCCATTGAGCCCTTTGTTTGTTTTTTTGCTAGTACCATGCAGTTAAAAAAAAAATTTTTAGTAGCTTTGTAATATATCTTGAAATTTGGGATTATGATGACTCCTGGTTTGCTACTGTTATGCAGGATTGCTTTTGCTATTCTGGGCCTCTTCTGGTTCCATATGAACTTTAGGACTGCCTTCTCTAGTTCTGTGAAGAATGGTATTGGTATTTTGATTGGGATGATATTAAATCTATGTATCTGTTTTGGAAGTGTGGCCATTTTGACATGTAGGTTCTGCCTATCCAGAAACAGGGATAACTTTACATTTTCATTTTCTTTTTTTTCTTTCCATTTTCTGATATTCTTTTCAATTTCCTTTCCAGAGTACTGGTTTTCATTTCCTTGGCTAGATTAATTCCTATTATTTGATGTTTTCTTGATGCTATCGTGCATGGTATTGTTTTCCTAATTTCTCAGTGAGTTTATTTTTGGTGTGCAGAAACAATACTGATTTTTGTATCTTGCTACACTTTGAACTTGTTTATAAACTCTAGCAGTCGTCTATGTAAAGGATCATGGCATCTGCAAATAAGATGATATCTCAGTGTAGTTTTAATTTGCATTTCTTGAATGGCCAGAAATGTTGAACATTTTTTTTAATGTATTTATTGGCCATTTGTACTTCTTTATCTGAGAAGTGTCTATTCATTCCAGATGCCCAGTTTTGGATTGCATCTTTAAATTTGAGGGGTCTAATTGTTTTGAGTTCCTTATAATATTCTAGATATTAGCCCTTTGTCCAAGGAGTAGCTGGAAATTTTTTCCCATTCTGTAGGTTGACTGTTCATCCTGTTGGTGACTTCCTTTGGTGTGCAAAAGCTTTTTAGTTTGATGTGATCCCATTTGTTGATTCTGATATTATTTCTTGTGGAACTAGGGTTCTGATCAGAAAGTCTTAGCCTACATTTATGTCTTCAAGCATTGTACTTATTTTAACTTCCAGCAGGTTGTTTTAATACTTAGATCTTTGATCCATTTTTAGTTTAGTACACATGTAGTGTAACTTGAGATCTGGAATTGTGATGTCCCCTGCCTTGTACTCCCCCCCCCCCCTTTGCTATTTCATGTCTCTTCTAGTTCCATACGAATTTTAGGGTGGTTTTCTCTAGTTCTGAGAGGAATGGTATTGATATTTTCATTGGGATTGCATTAATCTGTATAACAATTTTGGAAGTATGGCCATTTTGCCTATATTATTCTGCCTATCCAGGAACAGGGGATATCCTTCCATTTTCTGTTAGCTTCTTTGATCTTTTTCAGAGTATTATAGTTTTCACTGTAGAGGTATTTCACTTCCTTGCTTATGTTAATAACTAAGCATTTCATTTTTCTTGATATTATCGTGAAAGTTGTTGTTTCCCTAATTTCTCTCTCAGTGAGTTTGTTACTGGTGTAAGGAACTCTCTTGATTTTTGAGTGTTGACTTTGTATTCTGTTAAGCTACTAAATTTGGTTATTCTAGGAGTCTACTGGTGGAATTTTGGTGGTCTTCTGTGTAAAGGATCACGTCATCTGCAAATAATGATCATTAAACTTCTTCCTTTCCTATCCATAACCTTTTTCTTTCTCTTGTCTAACTACTTACCCTGGCTAATGTTTTGAGAACTATATTGAACAGGAGTAGTGATTGTGGACACTCTTGCCTTGCTCCTGATTTTAAAGTGAAAGTTTTCAGCTTCTCTCCATTTAGTATGATGTTGGTCATTGATTTGTCATATATGGCTTTTATCAGATTGAGATAAAATTGTTGCTTTTTCAGGTTTTTTTTTTTTTATCATGGATGATGTTGGATTTTGTCAAATGTTTATTCTGCATCTATTGAGATGATCATGTGTTTTTTGCTTTTGCTTCTGTGTATATGCTGTATGTATTACATTTATTGATTTGCATATATTGAACCATACCTACATCCTACTTGGTCCTGGTGTATGATCTTTTTGATGATTTGCTTCATTCTGTTTGCCAGTATCTTATTGAGGAGTTTTGCATCTATCTTCATTAAAAAGATTGCCTGTAGTCCTCTTTTTTTGGTTTAGTCCTTGTCAGGTGTCAGATGGAGACTGGTTCAGGCCTGGGACACACAGTGGGAACTCAGGTGAGCCCAGGACTGATGTGGAGTGCTAGACAGAGACTCTGGTGGGCCCAGGGAGGGAATGGGGTGTGGGTCATCTGGTGTAGACTCTATTGGGCCCAGGGGCAGTGCTGGGTGTCTAGTGGAGAATCTAGAGGATGTGCGACCAGCTAAAAACACCAGATGGAGGCTCAGGTGGGTTCAGGGTGCCCAGTAGAGACCCAGGTGTGCTGGGGACTCATGCAGGGAGACTCTGGTGGGCCCAGGGAGGGTGGCAGATGCTGGGTGGAGACTTAGGTGGGCCCAGGACACCAGGCAGAGATTCAAGTTGGGAGTGGGACCAGTGCTGAATGCCAAAGACTTCAGCAGGCATGAGAGTGGTCTAATATACTGTGCAGAGACTCAGGTGGGTCTGAGCCACCCACCAAAGATCCAGATGCACCTGGGACAGATGGAGGGTGCAAGATATCCATCTAGTGTGCCCAGAGAGGGTATGGGCACCTGGGTCTGAGTGGAGGCTCTAGAAGGCTGGGGCACCAGGTAGAGACTCACGTAGGTTCAGAGAGTCCAGTGGAGACCCAGGTTGCCCAGCAGTGGTGCTACATGCCAGTTGAAGACTCCAGTAGGTCCAGCAAGAGTGTAGGGCAATGGTTGCTGGGTGGAGACTGAAGTGAGCCCATGGTGGCAGGCATGGACTCAAGCAGGTCTGGTGTCCGCACTAGGTGTTAGAGACCCTGGCAGGCATGGAACCAAAGAAGTGCTAGGCAGTGGCTCAGGCAGGCCCAGGTCACTCAGTGGGGAGTCAGGTGGGCCCAGTACAGGTGGGGGTGCCAGATGGTGACTGAGGCAGGCACAAGCATTTGGGTGGACTCAGCAGTCACTGATCACTTGTTCACAGTTGAGTGGGTGGGGAGTTTCCTCTGTCCTTGATGAGCACTGGCAAGGATGCTGCAGGGGTGCAGTTTTCTCTGTACTTAGAGAGGGGATTATGGGACAAAGAGGCCCATATACCCAGAGTCTATCCTAGGAGACTAGTCTGCAGCACTCCTTGGTTTATTTGGGAAGTTCTCAAGGTGGCTGCTCCTGGGATGAGCACAGATGTGGGCCATGTAGACAAGACCTGGCCGGACCATTTACCCCTTTTAACTACTATCCAGATGTTTTGTTTGGTGTACATGTATCTTCTTTCAAATTGATTTTCTGTATCAGGGTGTAAATCCCTCTTCTGCTTCCAATGTCTTGAGTTTTCAGTGATCTGACTTGAGTATCTCTGACATGATTCCTCCTCTAGTCAGCTATGCTGGATCTCCCCGATTCTTTCATATTTATTTAAGCATGCTTTATAAGGTAGTATGTAGTCTCTTTTGGACAAAGTTCCACGTTTTGCTAAGAACGTGAATTTTGTTGTTGGGTGGAACACTCTGTAGATATTGATTAAGTCTATTTGTTTGAAGGTGTGTTTCAACACAATATTTGTTGATTTTTTGTCTAGTTAATCTATTTGTGATAGTGATATATTGAAGTGCACCACTATAGTTGTGCTGATTATTTATCTGATCTTTTATGTCAAGTAGTGTTTGCTGTATAAAGTTGGGTACAGTGTATATGTTCAGTGTATGTATATTTATAATTGTTCTCTTCCTGTTGAACTGTTTCCTTCACCAATAAGTAGTTATGTCTTTGCCTCTTCTGATCAGTTCTGGCTTGAAGTTCAATTTGTCTGAAAATAGGATAGCTACACCTGCTTGTTTTGGGGCTCCCATTCCACGTAAGATTATTTTCAATTCTTTGATTTTTAGTTTATGAATTTCTTTTAGGATTAAATGTTTCTTGTAATCTACATCTTTAACTGGGAAGTTGAGACCATTTACATTGAGAGTTATTACTGAAAGTTATTGACTTACTCCTTTCATTGCCTTACTTCCCGGTTGATGATTCCCTTTTTCTCCCTTCTGCTTTAACTGCCCACCCTACCTGGTATATTCGTTCCATTAGACTTTTTGTCATTGCTGGTTTCATCATTTTGTAGGTTATCCTGGAGAATTTTTCAAATTTTTCAAAGTGCTGGTTTGGCAGTTAGCGATTTCTTAAGGTGCTCTGTTATGGAAGAACCTTATTTCTCCATTGATTTTGGAAGATGATTTTGCATTGTTTAGTCTGGGTTGGAAGTTGTTCTTTTAGGGCTTGAAACACTTTACCCCTTGCTCTCATGGCTTTTCTGGTTTGTGTTGAGGAGTCTGCTGTTAATTCTAATGGGTTTATCTTTATAAGTAATTTGTTGCTTTTCTCCAACAACTTTGAAGATTATGTCCTTGTGCTAGACTTCTGGGGTTTTCACCACATGTTATATACAAGTTCTTTCTTGATTGTGGGTATTTGGGGTTGTATATGCCTCACTTGCCTATACGCTGAATTCTTTCCCGCAAACTTGCTAAGTTTTCTGCTATTATTTCTGTAAACAGGGTTTTTATGCCATTTATGCTGTCTTCTGATTGTTCACTAATTCTAATCAATCTGCTTAGTCTTTGCATCATCTAGCAACTGTTGGATTCATTTTCAATGTTTTTTTTTTTTTAAGCTATCTCTGAGGACACAGTCACCTGTATCAGGCTTATCTTTTTGTTCTGACGCTGCTGTCACATTGGTCACTTCTGCTGACCATACATTCAACAGAATTTTTAATCACCTGTATTTCTGTTTGTTACCTTTTCATGGACTGTAGCTCTCTGCTAAACCGATCACTAATGTTTTATATCATTTTGTTTAGCTCAGCTAGTTTTCTATTAATGTCCTCTTTAAGGTCACTATTTTGCTAAGTAAATCTATTATCTGTTTATTGTATCTTCTTTGAACTTGCCAAGTAGTTAATCAATCTTTTCTTTTTTTTTGGACTCCTCTTTTATAACTTTGTATAATTCAGATGTTTGGCTTTTGATTTCCACCCCACAGATGCCTGATGGATCAGCACTGGGGGACTTGGGTGTTTCTGGAGGCATTTTATTGCCTTGTTTTCTCATATTTCTCCTGGGTTGTGTGTGTCTGTGTGTACAAGCATGTTGAGGGTTGCAGGTCAATTACAATGAAAGTTTTGTTGCTAGTATGGAGATCACTTTAGTGTCTGCTTTCTATTGATATGTTCTAGGCATGGTTAACTATAGGCTTTTACCTCTGTCCCAAGAACCAATCACCTCCCTTAATTTGGGGAGGAAGGATCCAATGCAATTGGTCCAGGACCCCACATTCTCCTGAAATGAACAAAAGTACTGTAGATGATACAAAGACAAACCAGATATTGACATACAGTAAAGACAATAACAACAACTATGTCATCAGGGCAAGACCAATGAAATCAGCAACAATAGAATCGAAGACAAACCAGATATAGATATACCATAAAAACTAGTAAATGCTACCCCTGTATACTCTTAACAGTAGAATTTTATAGTTATAATATAGACACAAAGACAAATCAAATATTGACATAAATTATCTACTAGACACAAAAACTAAACCTCCATTAATAGAAATTTAAAAATAGCATAGTCAAATATCAAAGCTTAATAATCATACTAATAAAGATGGAGAAGGTGGAAAAAGGAAAGTGAAAGTAAAATTTGAAAAAGAAAACATAAAAATGAGAGAAAATTGAGATAAAGAACCCTATTAAGTAGTAAAAGAAAATTAATGGAGTTAGATATAAATAACAGAAAAGAACAAATAGAGCAAATTAAAGAAGAAAAAGGGAAAAAACACACGATTCCCAAATCAAACAATGAATAAAAAGATAACTGAGTGAAAAAAAATTCCTGTTTTTGAATGAGTGGTTTGTTTCCAGGGTTTGCCATATTGCAATCCACCAGATATGGGGGAGAGACACTGAGTCACTACAAAGACCTACTTTGTTTCCATGCTCAAACACTTTTATGTCAATGTTGAATCCTGAACTACTCTTCCTCTGGTGTGCTTGGTCACTGGTGTTCACTCTAAGGCTGTATTCACTCCAGCCGCTCCCAGTTTCTGAGTCCTTCTATGTGCTCCATGCTGTAGCTTTCTAACTAGTTTTAAAGCTCATGGGTTTGTGAGGTATCCCCCATGCTCCAGAGATCTCTGTCCATACACCCCAGCCTGCAGCAACTGTCCAAGATAAGGTATATCCCAGATCATAATGGCAGATGGGGAAAGATACAACTGAGCTCTCTTGGTATAAGTAGTGGGGTAGGGAGTCAAGCAGTTTGCTGAGCTTAATGCCAGCACTTTCAGAACTAGTCCTCATGGAAAGCCAAACACATCCGGCCCGGATTCCCACCACAGAGAGTGGAACCCTCATGTTGTTCCCAGTCTGAGCTTAAATTTCCCAAGGTGTCTATGTCTTGTTCATGCCCTCTCTGTAACTGTCTCTTATGGTCATCTCCTATCCAATCACTATGGGAGGGTGATCTCAGAAACTCAAACTGTAGTTTTTCTGTAGTCTTTACCCCTTCCCCAAATGGCTCCTGATTAAATACTCTAAAATATGGTGGGCTCAACACTGAATTTCTTCTCCAACTCTAGTCTGCCATGTGGAAGGAGTCACTTTCACAGTAAAACCAGTTTTTGCAGTGTATAACAACCATGAGCTTTTCCTGGGGTTAGCACTGTAGGTAGACCTGGTCCATTATTTTTCCCTGGAGCTGCTGACCACTTCCTGGCTTACCTTGTATTAGCAAAGAGAGGTCCCCCTCCCCGGGAGCCTAGGTTAATCTTCTAGGCTGCTTCATTCTTGTTCTGTATTGTGTTCTGTTTCTCCATCTTCTCTGTTTCTAGTTTTCCTTTCAGTTCCCTCCCTATTCCCAGAGATCTACTTTTATTTTCCAACTCCTGGAGAGAATGTATTTTGCTGCCAGTCTTTACACTGCCATTTTTAATATCCTTGTGTTGTTAGTGAAATTACAGCTTGTGGTAATTTATTAAAGCAGTGTTGAGGTTCAGAAAAGGTTACTGCAAAGTCTAGCATTTCAATACTTTGAACTAAAGAAAAATGGAAGGCCTACAAAACTACCTCAGAACTCAGGTCCCTCCAGGAACGTCTGTTCCTCCCCCACTGTTTCACTCACTATTTATGAGACTATAGTTAGGCCCTCTTGTAGTTGCTGGGAGTCTTGTAGTGAATGAAAACTACTCTCTTGGAGTTTCTCTTCTAGTAGGGGAAGAAAAACAATCAATGGGTATACTTGTTACTGATGCTAAGTGCTATGTAGGAAAGCAAAACAGGCAAAGGGATGTCTCAAGAGATAAAATTTATCAGATTCAGAGGAAATAAGAGTAAGCCAAAAAACTTAATGCGGGAGCAGCAGATGAAACAGTAAGGATAAAAACCTGATATAAGCTGTGCTTGGCAGGAATCAGAAACAGCAAGGAATGGTGAAGTTGGGGAGAGGCAGATGGAGAGGAGAACAACAGAAGATGGGAGTGTAAGAGGCCAGAACATGTACAGACTTGGGCTCAGTAAGGATCTAGCTTTTACTGAATAAGATGTGCTTGAGGGATATGAGGAGCGGAATGACATAATCTCAGTGCTAAAAGGTTCTTAAAAAGATGGTGGGTGGAGTGGGGTAGGGTAGGGTAGGGTTGGGTGTAGGGAGCAAGGATAGAAGTAGGCAAATCACTGGAGCAGACTAGAAGTGACTGTTGCTTGGCACAGGGTGTGCAGTTAAGGTGACAGACTGATCAGGGACACAGGTGCTTTTTGATGAACAATGGGTTTATGTCCAGATAAACCCATTGTCAGTTGAAAATATCATGTTTAGAATGTATTAAATACACTTAACCTACATTCTTGCTTAGCAACACAGTACACTGTAAGGTATTGTTGGTATTCTCTTGTGATTGTGGGGCTGACCGGGAGCTACAGTTACTGCTGCTGCCCAGCATCCAGAGAGGACAGGACAGTATATCACTAGCTTAGGGGAAAAAAAATAAAAATTCAAAATTCTAAGTACGAGTTTCTATTGAATGTAGTTCACTTTTACATCATAATGTCAAACCATCAAGGTGGGGACTGCACATTTTAAAGAGAGCCTGTGTGATTAATTTCTGCAAAGGATGTAGAGTATGTTAGAGAGGATGGGGCCAAAGCTGCTGCCTGGCCCAGACCACAGGAAGGGCAAGTGCTCACCCACAGACCCAGGTAACTCTAGAAGAGGAGGAGGACGGGTATGTCATTCTGGGTGTGAGTATAATCAGTATAGATAGTGACTAGTAGTAAGTCAGACAGGACAGGTATCTACACTGGAAACCTAGGGATCACTAGCCTATTATACACATGCCTGAGTGGCATCACCTATGGTACAAATGTGGAGGCAGAGGTGAGACCTGCAATGAAAAAGGATCCCTGCTCTCAGGAAGCTTCCATTCCACTGGAAAGAAACAGAAAGCCAGCAAATAGATGTCATCAGTCAAATGATAAATGCTATGTAGAAAAATTAAGGTGGGGAACAGGATAGAGAATGCTGGTAGGAATAGGCATGTGGACATCATTTGCTACATATGGAACCTGAAGGTCAAGCAGAATATAAGAAGTTCATGGTCACCACCACTAGTCTTAACACCATGAGATTGGATAGGATCGTTCAGGGAATGAGCATGAGAGTGAAATAAGGAAATCTGAGAACTCAGCTCAGCCCCTAGACACTAATATTTAGAGTAGAACTTATAATGACTTGATTTTAGAAATTCAAGTAGGAAGAGGAGATGAGCTGTTGGTGGAGCAGCCTTCTCTCCAAGCCACTTAAATTTGCTCAATCTTTAGGCTAGCTTGAGGTGAGAGGCCTTACAGCTATTTTGCCTAACACACATTCCTCAGACTGTTTCATCAGAAACAACTGGGGAATGTGTTAAAAATGAGGATTCTGGGCCGGGGATTTAGCTCAGTGGCGCCGCCACCTGCCCCAGAAGCTCAAGGTCCTGAGTTTGATTCCCAGTACAAAAAAACCACAAAAGGATTCTATGTTTAATCCTAACCTTACTGAATCAACCTTGGGGACCAGATGTTAAGGGGGAAAAATGTTCCACATGATTCTCATATCCACTGTGTTTGAAAATCACTGCATTAAAGACATGGAAAAACATTAAAAGATAATTAAAATGGAAGAGATATAAGGCATGGTAAGGGAAAATACTGACAGAGGCCAAATTGGAGGGCTTTAACTGAATTTTGTGGTTGCAGGGAGCTCCTAAGGGTTCTAAGGAGGGGACTCTATCATCAGATCTATGCAGAATGTGACTGAACTGGGGTGGGAAGACATTAAATGAAAATACAAATTCAGCTCCTTAAAATTATCACTACTGTTACTGTTAAGCATCAGTACTGAAACTCCAATTTGTAAAAATGTTTCAGAATGTTTTTATATAAGTGAGTTGAGATTCTGAGTTTTAAAAAATGATCTGTATTTTGTGTTGAATGAGAAGGGAAAAAAATGATTTGGAATCAAACAGGCAAATCCTTGTCAGCTTAACACCAGAATGCCAGGGATTATTTCAGAGACCAAAGGTTCATCACTGTATCTTTCAAATAGAGAGATATCTGTATGTTACATCTTACATGACTATACTAAGTGTAACAGAGAAAGAGGCCATATCTAAGACTAAGTCATTACTCCATTAGAGAGGTAGAATATACAGATATTATTAATAAAAACAACTGAAGAGATTTATCCAGAAGCTACTTGTTAAGGCATATTTTAAAATTAAAACAATAAAGCCTTTTGTGCATATAAAAAATACAGCTGACTCCATATTTTGACTTATGAAAAATAAATTTATTACATAACACCTTGTTTTTAACAATGTTCAACTTTTTTTATTCAGAATACTTGTGTCATTCATGTAAAATAGTTTGATACAGTACATTGTATGTTATAGGTTTTTTTTTCCTCAAAAATTCTAAGGCTCTCCTACTCCTTCTCCTTTGCTGAAGTAAGGGCACCCTAAACAACGTGCGAACAAGTTTGTAAAAAGAAAATTAAGTGAACAAAATTTTAATAGCACTACACCAACCAACTTTAAAATCAGGACAAAATATCTGAATTGGATGCCGCACCTTTTAAAGGAAGTTATCATTCATGCTTTTTTCATCTTAAAGCATGCTCACAAATCAGCAACACCAACAGGAAAAATAAAACACTGTCTATGACATTCATTTTAGTTTGTTTGCTGAACCAAACAGGTTTCTATCAATGACAACATATTTAATTACTATCAAATAGCAGCTTTAATACCAGTCAAGTCATAGATTGAAAATAAAAAACTTCTAAGTTGGAAATTAATCTTTGGGAGTTTTGAAACCTTTCTGGAAAAACTGTGGCTTTGTGTACTTTCAAAAGAATCCGAGCAATATCCTTGGTCAAAAAAACACTGATTAATGTAGAAAATGAATCAGCCCACCAATAAGACACTAAAAAGAAAGGTGTACCAAAATAATCTCATTTTGAGTCTTGGTTATTTTGAGTTAACATATACTGTTTTTTTTCAAGTACCAGTTAAACTTTGTGTCTGTGTGTACTATTGGTCAGATAATGTTGTTACACTGAAAAGTCACCACATACAACAACAAATGCTTGCCCCTAGCACATTTCACAGCTTCAACTGCTACAGACTGTCACTGAAAAAAATGCATTGGTCAGTCTGAACCATGTCAAGTAAACTATGGAAGTAGCAAATCCACAACACAAACTGTGCTAGCACTTTCTTTTCAAGTCTAACTCCAAAATAGGTACAACTTGGAAGCCACTACCCCAATCTGTGAAAAGTGGTGGAACTTGGCTACTGGACATTTTGAAGATGTGGTTGTACAGTACATTCTCATGGCCCATACCAGGTTCCTGCGGAGAGCTGCACAGTCAGCCCTGCAGCATTAGCAACAGTGCATTGACAAGATTCCGATGCAGCTCAGTACCGATGTGTCTGATGTGAGTACTGTGGAGGCTGCTGGGAGGTAGCTGAGTATCCCATGCTGCTCTGGGGCTGTGATGTGCTTGGTCCAGGGTTGGGATAGGCAGCATGTGGATTGGAACGCTGGAAAGGAGATGAGGGAGAAATGTGACTCAAGCGCTTCAAGGAGTACCTAGGCCCCAAGCAGCAAGGCTGAGGTGGGATTGAAGTGTCTTTATGTTTCAAGGAAGTAAGATGTGTCAATTTGTGCTAGATACTAGCTTTAGAATTAAATGACAAAAACAAGCACACATGCACCCACGCACGCACACACACACACACACACAAACACACCACCCAAATCCTTTAACATTATCTTTTTTTAGTAAAGTCAGAAGTAGTGCATAAAAATAGTAAGCTGTGCCTTATCATGTTATGCAAATAAAATATTTTCCCTATAGCAGTAACCCCTTTATATGCTGCATTGTATCTACTTGATAAGTATTAATTTGCTTGAGAAGCTTATACTCAAGTTTAATGATGTATACACTAAGAAATTCAAAGCTAATTTATATGCTTATTTCTGAAACAGAGCCCCTCAACACCCACATGACTAAAAAAAATGATATTACAAGAAAAGGTATCAGAGACTCAATTCTATTGAGATTAAAATATTTTAACATCCTTTAAACTATTCAATCTTATTTTCTTTTACAAGTTTATATAGAAAAGTGAAAATCGAAATGCAAGATGAGTACTATTTTCAATTCTGCAAAAAAGCAAAGAATAGTGATATGGAGTACTCTAATTTTGATCTGTCATATTATTATTTCCTTTCCTGTATTTCTTTTGTATTATTAGCTCCCAAGACACTGTTCGAGATTAGCCATAATTTATTCTCATTCAAAGCATATTTAATGCCATATAATTCTAAATTCTGCCAATCCTAGCAAAAATAATATTTGAAAAGAGTGGACATATGAAGCTGTAGTTAGAAATAGTACTTCTGAAATCACTTTCCAAAACAAATAGCAATAGCACCAACGAAGAGCGGAGGATCATTTTCTTGGTTTCAGAAGCAAAGGTTAGAATGCTATTCTGCCTCATCCTACATATGTTGTCCCCTACAGTGTGCAAATGTGCTCTTGAGCCAAGAGAGATGCACCCTTCCCTACTAGTGGGGAGAAAAAGATGCTGAAGCATACACGAATTCCTACAATCTCTCTCTCTAAGTTTACTGTTTAGCTAACTGGAAGAGTTACAAGTCAGGCAAAAAGTTCCATGATGTGGTAGGCAGGATCTCTCCTTTAACCAAAGCAAAAAGCTAATACATAATTCTAGAAGGACGTTAATATAAGTATTCAGAAGATATGCTTCTCTTTTTGTAGGTAAAAAAATGAATTGGCCAGGTCTGTATTCTTACCACACTAAAACATACTTTAGTTGGGAAATGATGAGAATATACAAAAGAAAAAGGGAAGTGTTATACAATGTTCCAAACAAGTATTTCCACAAAGGAACTGACAATATCACATGACAGGACCCATAAGTAGGTTAGGGAGAAGCTTGTGTGGTCAAATCTGTTTTTTGAGTATCAGATTTACTACTGGCTCACTGGGTGACCGAGCAAAACACATTTAACCTCTGCCAGCCTCAGTTTCTTGAAATGACAATGGTACCACTTACATTCCCTGAGTTATCATAACGATAAAAGGAAACTATGGACATTTCATGCTTAGTATAATAGCTGGCAAATAGTAAGTAGTCATTAAGCTGTTATGATTACGGAATCATCATTACCATCAATACCACCATTAATGATATTCATTAAGAATTTTAATATTTTTAATGATAACTGGTATCATCTATTAACTGCTTTAGCCACTATGCCTTAGTATACATCATCCCATTTCATTCTTATCACAGACTCACATTTATCATTGTTCATATTCTGCAAATGATGACACTAAGAATATCTGAATCACTGACTATAAGCTAATGCTGATAAGGTACACCATGTCTAATGTGACAACACCTCCAAGTGAGGTTTTACTAGTCTCATTTTACAGATGAAAAAACTCTATAAATTCTATTTCTTGTCTCAGGTCACAAGTGAATAAATGGCATAATTTGAACTTATTATCCCAAGTCTGACTGGTTCAGAAGTCTGATCCCTACTATACCACTGGTATTACTTTCCATGACCATAACATTCCATGCCACTGTATTTTCCCACTTACACGGAGGTCAGTATTTCTCAATCACATACATTTCATTTTTCCAATGGTCACAAGGCACACTGCAAAAAGTGATATGGCAGGTCAATACAAAACAAACACGAAATACCTGATAGTCTGAGGTCATGATTAGTCCACCTGAGGTAGTGGTAGGAGGAACAACTCTCACTTTTTTCAATGGGGGTCCCTGTGTATGACTGCTGTCTTGGTTCCCTGGGTGGCCAGTTCCATTAGTGTGGTTATTGCCCTGCTGCGGCTGCTGGTTCTTCTCAATTGGTTAAACAGAGAGAAAATTCAACTCAGAAGGAGAACAAAATACAGCCACACTGAGAATGTCAAGGAAGCGGTCATGAACAAGATGTTGCCAACTGTACTTTAATACTTACTTTGTCTCCTTTGTCATCAGGTTCTTCTTCCGTTAAAAATTCTCGCTTTGGGTAAGGGATTTGACAACCGGCAAAAACACTGATCACAAGAAAAAAACAACAAAAATGATTTCCAGAGCACTAATCAATATTTCAAATGCTTTATTCAGGTGGTTTTCATTTTACTCTTCTAAAATAGATGTTATCTCTATCATTTTCAAAGATAAGCACCTTTCATGCAACTGTGATGGAATGAATCTTTTTAACAAATGATATTTTAGCAGGTTCTTTCAATCTTTGATTGTATAAAAATAATCAATAATCATCTAATATGACTCAACTCTTCTTTTATCCTAGTATTAATCTTTTATTACTATAAATCAAAATACAGGTTTCAGCTGGAATGTGTCACTGTTTAAAGCCATTTTTTGTTTTACTAATATTCCCCTCTATATTTAAAACAAAAGTTAGTATTAGAAACACAAATTTATTTGGGAATGATATTTGCAGTTTTAGAACACAAAACTAATTACACGCAATAGGTAATCTCAGCAAATCTGAAGGAGACATAGCATGCATAATCAACGTGTTGATAACTGGATTACTGCTGAAATGAATGTTGTCAATATTTCATAAAGCAAGAGATGAATAGGAATGCCTCTTATCCATTAAGCCTCCAAATGACAACTTTAATCAGCAGAGCTCAATTTTTTCTTACCATAAGGATTTCCTTGGGACCCCCATCTAAGAGAAGTAGCAACTTAAGAGTTGATAACTAAAAGAATGTTCCCAAAATAGCATCATGTTGGTGAGTTAATGAATTGATCACTTACTCTGATGTAGGAAGTGGGTCTTCTAAGAAATAGGGATCCTGCATAGCCTGTTCTGAGGTAATCCGCTTTATTGGGTCCATGGTAAGCAACTTTTGAAGCTGAAACCATAAATCATAAAAATATTAATGCATTATTTGTCAGAATTACCTGTTAGCAGATGTGGAAGTGGTAAATGTTTTGGGTGTGTAATACTTAATACCATAATATAGATGGTATATTCATTCCCCAAATGAACAATGATTAAACTCTTGTTATTAAATTAGATGTAATAACTCACATATTAATTTCCATAATCATTATCTCACTTGATTCTGACTCTAAACCAATTATCTTGCCCCCTTCATTATCAATATTACTTACTCAATTTAGAACAAGACTAAAATTCTTGTATTTTCTAAATTTTTTTCTATGAAGATGAAAAACTTTTCCAACATAAATGATACACTAGCCACATGTGGCTATTTAGATTTAGATCCAAATTCAGTAAAACTGAATTAAATTTTAAGAAGACCAGGTGCATTTATGTAGCTACATAAATGAGTACTACATAGTGAGTAGCTACATAGCGGACAGTGAAAATCACCACAAAAAGTTCTGCTGTACTAGTCCACATAATACAATACACAACTTGTAGAGACTCTGGAAGTAGACTGCTTGATTCAAATCCTAGGTTCAAATAATCCTATTAGTGGAGTAATGTTAGGTAAGTTACATAACCTCTATGTAATCCTATTTGTCAAAATGGAGATTAAAAACAGTACCTACTATCACAGTTGTTTTCAAGATTAAATGAATTAATATATGGAAAGTAATGATAATGGTGCCTGACACAAAGTAAACACTATTCCAGGTATATTAAAAAATAAAGATGTGGTTTTAAAAAATAAAATGGAGTACTACTCAGCCATAAAGAAGGAGAAACTAGACATTTATAGCTAAGTGGATGCACACTGAGGCTATACTCAAGTGAAATGAATAGGACACACATGTGTAAATACCAAGTAGTTTCTCTGGTGTGAAAAATTAAAAGTGTGAGTAGAGATCAAAATGTATAATTGATACTGTGAAATAGAAAGAAAAGGTCTAAAGGAGTAGGGGAACTGGGAGAAGTACGGGAAAGGAAAAAATATGAGAAAAGGAAAAAAATGGAAACAAAGTCTATAAATAAGGAAGGGTAGAGGGGGTGAACAGAGGGCAGGGGAATGGGAAAAAAATAACCAAGATATATCATGTAAAGGTACAAGATCCCAATGATGAATGTAACTGTATTGTATACCTAAAATGTACCAATAAACTTTATGGAAAATACTTAATTTTTAAAAAAACTTACTATAGTAAAAGACATTAGTTCCCCTCAAAATACTCCCCCTTACTTTGAACACACTTATCCCATCATTCTTGCCACTTTCTGAAGCAGCTGTAGAAGTCTTCTCTTATGAGTATCTTTAGTTGCACTGTTGGAATTGCCTAAAATGTACTGAACTGATTCAAAATGTTTACCTTTTGTGGTTATTTTTACTTTGGGGAAGAGCCAGAAGTTGCACAGTGCCAGATCCAGAGAGTACCATGGAGAGGAAACACCTAATGTTTTTACAAGCCTGCTTTTCTGTTTCTTGGCATTTGATATAAGTATTCACCTTATTTTTGCTCGTACCTCATAAAGACACTATGAAAAGTAGACTTCCAGAACTGTTTTAGAAAGTGGCATGAACAAGGACAGTATTAGAACCAGGGGGAGAATTCTAAAGGTGCTTAATATCAAATGTATCTTTTACAAAAAT
The DNA here is from genome assembly GCF_000247695.1 of Heterocephalus glaber. The sequence goes on from NW_004624776.1 coordinate 12,164,294, forward strand.
AAATTTAGAAAACAAATTTTAAACATTCACCATATATTTTCATCAACCCTTGTTAAGTATTAGCTATTCTAATTATTATTGCTACATAAAGAATGTCATTCTAATAATGGAGATTCAGTATTTTTCAGTTAAAACACAGCTACTAGAAGGCTTTATAGTTCTAATATATAAGAAATTGTCTACATTATGGTCTCTTAGTTATAACTTATAGTCTTTGACTTAATGCAGTGTTTTCAGATAGCAGACACTAAGCAGTTTTAGTGTGCAACAGAATCACCAAGAAGACAGCAGAATCACCAGCAGACTGCTGGATTCTGCTCCCAGAGTTTCTGACTGGTAAGTCTGGGCAGAAGTCCAAGAACCTGGATTTCCAGCAAATTCCAAGGTGATACCTCTGCTGCTGAAATGAGACCACAGTTTGAAAATCGATGCATTAACATATACATTGAGATTTAATGGAAGATGACACAATTTAGATAACAAAAGAACGTAGTAAGATATTTAAAAATGCAGATAAAATGCTGGGATGGTGAGATTCAAATTTAATTTAATGATCTGGTATTTCAATTAAAACCTATTTTTATTTTCTGGGTGGGTCAAAGGTGGGAACCTGGACCTGCCAATGGCAAGTATTTTTTTTTTTTGGTGCCGGGGATAGAACTCGGGATCTTGTGCTTGCAAGGCAGGCAGCAGCACCACTGAGCTAAATCCCTGGCCCAGTGGCAAGTATTTTTAAAATGAATACTCAACACATAATAAGATTTCAATGAAGTTTTCAGATGGGGCCACCAAGATTACCAGTATTTAAGCCAGGACATGTCAGTAAATACAAGCAAATAAGCTATAAGCAAAGAGTATTTCTGTAAGAGTTTCAATGATGATGACAGTGAGAGTCACTTTAGACTATTATGAGTGGCAGGTACTTGGGGAAGGTAGAGTAACTCCCCTAAACCAGTGACAGTGAACCTTTTAGAGATGGGTGTCCAAACTGCAACCCAAAAACCCACTTATTTATCACAAAAGGCCAACACTGCAATAACATCTAAATACTGAGGTTTTAGTTTAGAAAAAACAACTATACATTAACAACCTTTGTCTTAAAAGAAAAACAACGTATGTGCCATGGGTTCACTATCATCGCCCTAAAAAATTACTTTTAGTCAATCATCATTATCATTATTTTGTTAGAATAAGTTCATAATTTTGAATGATCTAATTTAACTTTCCAATTTGGGTCCTGTTGTAAGCACATAAGAATAAATCATATGAATAATACATTGTGTGGTACTGTGACATGTTAAGCACTGCTTTTTAAACTGCTCATAGATACAATATACATGATATAAATATGACATGGTGTATTAGCAAGTGGAAGACGCAGAAGCAGAAGCAATAAAGGGAGAAGAAAAAAAGCAGAAATGATTGACAAGTGGTTTGGTTTCTATAAAGGAAAGTTTAACCCTTTCAAGGTAAAAGAATTTCCACTTAAGAACAGCTGGGAATAAAGACTGAAAAAATTTTAAGCCAAGCAAAAACTTGCTTCCCTAATTCTTTTTATATTATAAACCGCTTTTTGAAAATATAAAACTGAAAAACATTTAAAATTATAATAATGTAGCAGTAGAAATTTTATTGCAAACAAATTTAAGTTGGCAATAACTGAATATAATCTTATTATAAATTACCTTGCTAGTGCATGGATTCATTTAAATTCTAAGTCAAGATATTTCTCCATTACACATTGATAAATATTCCATCTTTCACACTCTTCCAGAAAAAGCAAAGAATATATACCATTGATGAAAGATACCTAATATTAAGTTTATAAGAGGTATTTTGGGAGGTAAAAAGACTTTAATCAGTCTTTCAAGACTTGAAATATAGGATAAATTACATTATTTCTGAGTGGCAGAATTGTTTTCTCTTTATACTTTTCTGAAATTCTTAAAATTAAAAAAACTGGTGAAAAATAATAAATTTAATTTAAAAAATTTCTTCACAACAAGGGAGTGAAGGGAGGGGAAGGTGAAAGGAAAAGAGGGAAAGGAAAAACTATGAGAAAAGAAAAAAAAATGGAAATGAAATCTATGTAAATAGGTAAGGGTGGAGAGGGTGAAGAGCGCACAGGTAATGGGGAAAAAAATAAGAACCAAGATATATCATGTACAGGTACAAGCACCCAATGATAAATGTAAATGAATTGTATACCTAAGATGTACCAATAAAACATATCGATAAAATTAATTAAAAAAAACATTCTTCACAAATTTGTTACAATTATTATCTTTTTCTTTTTGGTACTGGGGAATCAAACTCAGGACCTTGTGCTTGTGAGGCAGGTGCAGCGCCACTGAGCTAAATACCTGGCTCTACAATTATTATCTTTTTTTTTTTTATTTTGGTACCGGGAATCAAACTCGGGTCTTTGCGCTTGCGCAGCAGGCGGTGAAACCACTGAGCTAAATCCCCAGCCTTACAATTATTATCTTTAGAAAAGCTGAAGACATCAAACATTAATCTGTCAAACCATGACACAGGTTTGGAAAAACAAATATTTTGATGGCTTCACTGGTATGACCCAACTCTGCATTTACTACTGAAGTATTTGACAAGTGCTAAGTAACCATATAAAATGACTCAACAAAGCTTTAGTTTGGGCTAGTCAATGGGGGGTGGGAATGCATTTCATTAGTAATGTTATCAAAGCTTACCAAGTGGAATGCTTTACTATCCGGTTTAACTTTATGTTTTTCCATATACTTGATAAGGCTGCAGTTGGTATACCTGAAAAACAAATATTATGAAATATCTATATTAGAGATTAATTTGACACTGGCTACTATCCTTCCAAATAGTTATTTTTATAACTGACATAATATATACAAAAAATGATATGATCAGCATCAAAAGTAGCATTAAATAAATTTTATATTTTATTCACCATCTACAGTAGTCATGTTTGACTGGCTATCAATGATTAAGTGTAATACAATTTATGATTAACATACACTGAATATGTTTTCTCACATGAATTATATCTTAACAATTGTTTTAAATACCTGGGCCAAAAGTTTAATTTAGCCTTATCATCAAATTCAAAATACATTTGTTATATGTTTATAAATTGGACTATACTGATCCCTGACCTTACATCATAAATAAATATTAATTTTTCTCTTATTAAAACTTATATAAAATTACTACACAATCTATGTGGTAGGCAAGTAGATATTAGTAAGGTTTGTTTAATTTTATTTCTCCAGCTGTGGTACTTCCCTATAATGTCTAGCTTCCAAGAAAGTTGTAAATATGGAAAGAAATGAGTTGATTTTTTTCTCACATTTAAATCAGCTGTTAATATTAGTCACCTTCTCTATATCATCCCTTTAGCATAAGAAACAAAGACTGACATAAAATATTAAGAGTAAATAAGTAAAATTACTTAGTAAGTAATCTTATGTTTAGTATTCCATTGTTTTGTATATTCAATTTTATACTGAGTATTCTGAAAAGTTAGAATCAGCAAAGGGTCCATTTTCTTTCCAACTTACGTATTTCTTCTGAAATCTTTCATTAATGTTGAATGTTCAGGCATCTTTTTTATATCTTCCCAATCTTTATCTGTGAAATACATTGATAAATTTTTATGTTACTTAGGTTCCTACTTTCAAGAATTTTAACAAATATTACTTGTATTTCATTAGGTTTTATAACTTGTAAACCTTTATAAAAATCCAGACTTCAAATAAATTCTCTGCTATAGCAAACATCCCAAACTGTAAATACAATTCGTGATCTCTTTGTAGCTTTGATATCACTATTTATCTTTTTAATTTTAAACTACTTATTTTCTCTCTGTTTACTATAAGCTGCTTCAATTTTATCACTAGAAAGGGATAAGTTAAAAATAACTATTGTTAGTCCTATTTCTACTAGTAAAACCATTTATTTTCCCCTTTCCATCAAATCTCTTGGTTAAATCAGTAATCACTATCTTCAACGAGAAATCCAAGATCTTTCCCCTCACTGGCTTTAAGATACACTTCTCTTTATGATATGACCACTCTTTTATCTTAATAAACACATTTCTTGACATTAGTGATCAAGGTAAGTAGTAGTAACTGTTGGCAGTAGAATAGGGTGGGATATAATCAGTATATTAAGTCAGTTGGTACGTTAACTGGTTCCAATATTATTACTCAACATAACTCAAGCTAAGAAATACATTAAGTACAAAAGTGTTTCAAATTTGCCTGCACTGGACCTGCTCAAACAATGTAAGTTAGCTAACTTTCTGCCATCATTGTCAGGGAGCTGTTACTAACAGTCTACTAGGTGTCCAGCATTGTAGCAGGTAGCTTAACAGCACCTTTAGCTTTCAAGTGCCTTAAGAAGTTTGCTAGCTTTTGAACTTGTTAAAACATTTGCTCCCTATCATCTACAGAGATCACATAACTTAAGCTCCTAAATAGGATTTTTTGGGGGGGGGCACGGGGATCGAACTCAGGTCCTTGCACTTGCGAAGCAGGCAGCAGAACCACTGAGCTAAATCCTGGTCCCTAAATAGAATTTTTGCCTTAACTATTTCCAATTTCTTTATTTTGCCAATTTTTCAAGGTAGAAATGTTGAGGTAATCCTTCAGTCTTCCCTCAATTACACATGGCCTCCTAAAAATTATAAATCTGTCCTTTATTCTCCATCCTTACTATCACTTTGTGGCTGTGGGACTGCTATGGCAAGCAGCTGGTTTCCTGACTTTGGCTACCTCTTTAACTGATTTTTACATACCACTGTTACACTAATCTTTGTGGAACAGAACATAAATCACATATTTAATACTCAGGAACTTATTACGGATTCTTATTCTGCATGGTATCAGATATAAATTCTGTTGCTTGCTTTTCAGGGCTTCTTATAAACTGAGGTCACCCTAACTGCTGACCAACCATGTCCCTCTCCCTGTGGGCCTCAGAAATAGTGGACAAATTAAAAAACAGGAATAAAAGGCCATTCCTCTCTATCTACTCAAATAACAATCTATTTTTTAAACATTCTACTGGTGCAATGCAAACTCCAAGAGGGTAAGAATCATATTATTGTACCAACATTTTTTTTACTCAAGACAGTATCCGACATGGTAGGTACTCAATAAATATTTAGCGAATAAATGAAAATCCAGTCACAACAAAGTGGTATTCCCAAAACTATAAACAGTTTTGGAGAAAGGCAATATCTATGTAGGTGTTCTGCATTTACTGATAATTAACACCCTTACAGAGAAATATAGAATGAAAACTCCCAGACATTCTGTATGAGTCTTGAGTTATAGTGATCTGAGAAATATTCCTAATAAGATAAAATTGCTATTAAGTACTTGACTAGCCAGAATTATTTAGGTTTTTTAAACAAATTTTCGTTATTCTGGACCTCTAGACAGTTTGTGGTGACTGATGAATTGCCATGCTGTGGTATAACTAGAAGTTGGGACAAAGGTGGAGAGATGTAATGTTAGGGATGGGACATCTATACATTTTGTCCCTGTTGCAAAGCAGTGGGCTAACTCATTATGAAGTACTATGACTTTCACCCACTTCTTGTCCTAAGAGAACAATTAAAAGAATAGACTTATAGACAAGGGTTAGAAGGCAAAAATTCTATTTGTCAGTAAAATGTGATTTGGTACAGTGACCTATATAGGAGTAATACTCAAGATTGGTATTCAAATGCCAAGTAATGACAGTATTAAATGAGCTGCTGGAAAAAAGATTCCACTACTGATTTTATAGCTTCTATTGGTAAGAACAAAAGGCATCTTTTTAATAGAGATATTATGAAATTTGTATCATTTCAAATATCAAACAACAAAAAAAAGCAAACAAAATGAAACAAACAAAATTCTCAAATTCAGGAAACCTATAAATATTTTCATGCTAATATGTGAATTCTACAAATTTTGCGGACTATTGCTGTGAATTTTTGATAAATGCCAAGTCATAAAAATGAAGAATCAAGTAAGAGTAGCTTTCATCAGCCAAAAATATATACCTTTCCATTAAAGATATCTAAGTTCAAACAACAGTGATTTAAAAATGAAAACAAAATCATAACGTGTACCTGCAGGAAATCCCATTACATTGAATATTCTGTCCAGCTGGTCATGGTGATAAGGATTACTAGTTTTGATGTCCTCTTGTCGACAGTGAAATATTGGTTCTGACGTTAGTAGTTCTGCAAATATACACCCTATAGCCCAAATATCTTTAAAATAAAAAGAAAAAAAAGAAAAAAAGAAAAAAAGGAAAAAGGAAAAAGGAAAAAGAAAGGAGGAAAATAAAGTGGTTCTTTCCAAAAGAAAATGCATTTTTATTTTGGTGGGGAGTGTTTTTTTTTTTCCCTAATAAGACATATTAATTCCTAAGCAATTATAATTACTAAATATCATGGAACATTATAAATATATATATACACACATATATATGTATATATATATGTGTATATATATATACATATATATATATTTTTCCACCCTACCCACCCAAATTTTTCATTCCCTGTTAACCTCTATCCCACCCAGTGGCTTCATTCTAAGGCAAATAAAACTTATTAGCTGGGTTTTCAGTGGGTTTTTAATGCCTCGAACATTAACTTTATTATGAAATACATATAAAACTGCATATGGAGCAAGGGAACCACAAACAAATAAAACAAAAAAGTAAAAAGAAAACACAAACAACCTTTGAAATTGGGCCCTTACCAAAAGCAATCAGTAAAATTCTTGTGATAACTTTATCTTATTTGAAAATTCTAATAATTATTTTCTCTTGCTGCCACTAATTAGCAAGGTATTATTCTAATGAGAAAAAGGCAATGCTTGATCTCAAATACTCTGATAAAACAGTATTTCTACCTGGACAGTTTTTCTTTCAATGTGTTTTTTTATGCTGTAAGTGTCCACTTTTGTAAACTGAAGTATTTAGTAAGCAGGACAACAAAATATAAACATATTAAACACATGAAAGCCCATCTACTACCATTAATATGGCTATGAAGGCTGTAAATTAGTAAGAATTATTTACAATACTTGGAAAATGTATTTTTTTGTCTGCAACAAAGTAAATTCTCTTCATTGACAAGGTAACAGTTAACTTTGACTAATATTAAATTTGTGTTCAATAGAACCATTAAAACAGGCAAGGCCTACATGCCAATTTAAAATATGAAGCTGAAAACATTAGATTTCTACTCTTAACAAAACCTTAAATTGAAAATGTTATTTTCCCTACACTGAGTACAATGTTGTGCACACAACAGATACTTAATAAGTGGTTTTTAACTAATCTAAATAATACCTGCAACAAACATAAATAATCATAGTGTCAAGCAACATCACTATTTTCTTGAAGCTGATTAGTAACTATCACTTACATAACAGATGAGAAAAAACTGATCTATAAGTGAGAATTCCTGAACTTCAAAATTGGAACCCAGACATTTAATTTAATGTAAAATAATCATATTTACATTTCAGAGTAACAAGTTAATAATCTATACATAAAAGTCACACTCTGACCAAAAGTAAGTGATTTTTTAAAAAAAATGACACCAGTTTTGCACATGGCTACCCCCTATAAATCTGATATTTCATAATCTTAATGCCAGATAAGCAAGCTAAATTAAGCAGGATCATAAAAAGGAATGGTGGATCATTTTGCATGTTTAAAACTCTACTCATGAAACACTCAAGACACTGTAACAATTTGTTTACCTACTAAAAATTCCAAAAAGAAAATTAAATATGTAAAGGAATATGAGAAAAAAATTTAGTTATCATAAAAACTACACTGCTTTTAATATAAAGTCAGGTAAGTAGGAAAGAGTAGTTTATTGACTCCTGTTTAACCCTGCCCCAAACCCTCCCTCTTTATATCTTCTATTATCTCTCACTAGTACCAGTTTCACTACCCTTTTCTATAAAATCCTTATCTAGACATTAATCATGAGTTAGATGATTGGGTTTTTATTTCAGAGAAATTTCTAATTCATGCAAGTCTCTCCTTACGACCTTGTATGTATTTCTCATATTCTTTCCTGCTCACTTCCCTACTTAACTCCTTCCAGGAAGGCTTTCCAAATTAAGAACATGTAAAGCCCATCCACATCTCAGGTGTGTAATGCTCTTATATAGCTACTGAACTAATCTGGCAAAGTAGCTAGTAATTGGCACATCCCAAATTGAGAGGGAAAATTTGGCAAATATTTTAATCCATAGGTGCTTACAGCAAGGTTTTATCTTGATAAAAAACAGAAAAGTTCCCATCCTACTGCATATTCTTCTCTTAGAAGAAAGCTACCTAACAGAGTGTTCAGCTATTTGAGGATGAATTTAAAATTTAATATTGCTTTGGTGATGATTAATTAGAGGTTGACTATACCTCTCTTTCAGCCCTCTCCTCAGAGTTAATTAAACAAATATTAATAACAAACAAAACACTTAACAATTAATTAAACTTTGTCCCCAGGATTATGTTTCTTAGCCTCTCTCCCCTCTCCCTCTCCCTCTCCCCTCTCCTCCTCCCCGTCCCCCTCAGGTTTAATGACTCAGCTTGCAGTCTGTACAACTGAGTAAATGACCTCACCCTAAATTTGTTTGTAGTAGAGGGTAGGAACATACTAGTTTGATGGGTCCAGATCAGATTTTTGCCCTATGTTTTTGCTCCTTCTTAGTAGCCCTTAGTTTAATACATCCACTCAATTCTAACAGATTTAAGCCTTCTAAATGATGAGTTTAAAATTAACATGTGAATGCCTTCAGCAAATTATATGTGCATTCAACTACAAGGGTTCTTCTGTTACCTGTTTACGCTACAGCTACCAGACAGGGAAGTCAACATGCTAAGAAAGTTCTTGGTGGGAATATGCTGTGTGCTTTACCGAGCAAACATTCAGACTACCTCACAGATAAGATGAAGAATGGGAGCATGTGGTAGAGGCTGAAATACAGGAAAGTTCCATTTTTACACTACCTTACTCTTAGTTTTTAAATCATATATCAAAAAATGGAGTGTGTATGATTTCTCTGAAACAAAGAACAGTCAGTTAGATAATTACATCATAACTTTTGTTTTGATTTGGTTTTATGAGACCAGGGTCTTACTATGTGGCCCAAATGGCCCTCAAACTCAATCACTACCTCAGCCTTCCGAGTGCCGGGATTACTGACAAGTGTGCACTACCACACCTGGCTTTCCACTATAAATTTCTGAGTCAATTTTTTTTTTTTTTTTTTTTTTTGGTTCCAGGGATCGAACTCGTGTCCTTGTGCTTGCGAGGCAGGCAGCAGAACCACTGAGCTAAATCCCCGGCTCAATGTTTTGATAGAAGCAAAGTGTACTCCAAGACTGATCCAGGCCAAATCAGACCACCATTGCTGAAGAAATGGCACTGACACTGATTTTAATCATTTTCAGCTATGTTGGCTCCCTCTGTAATTTCCCTACTACATAAAGGGCAGGTATTTCTATCTAAAGCCATGGAACTCTTAATAGTTGAAGGGGATCTAAGAAGTGATTCAGGCTAAATTCTCATTTTCAGAAAATGAAGCTTAAGGACTAAATATTGCACTTAAACACTGTCCCTAGACAGAGCTAAGAGTAAACTCAAATGATCTTTGCTACTTCCACTGCTCAAAGAGGGCAAAGTTGTTTTACACATCTATTCATATTACCTCAAGTAGACAGTAAACTTCTTAATGGTAAGGCCCATAATTTGCATTCATATTGGTTTCTCCTGAATTTTAAAAAGTTTTCATAGTATTTCCCCTAATTTTGATGTAGGTGAGGAGTAAAAGGAGGGAGATAAACATGAAAATAGGCCTTCTCTCTCCCTAGTTATACAGCTATGGGAACATGGGAATCTATCTTTCTAATCCCTGGTAGTTTTGCTTTGTGGCACACAGCTTGCACTAAAACTTCTGGACTGAAGAATGTCTTAGTAAGTAAAAGTTATATGAATTTTCATAATGTTCCCAATAAAAAATAAGTATCTTAGGAAAAACAAGATAATGAGCTAGAGCCACAAGTTTCTGTGGTATTATTATTTTTTACTCAATTCAAATCAATTCAAAGTCTCAAGTGGTCAATCAACTGAAGCTAATATTAATATTCATTTCCTTATTTGTATAGTCTGTTACTATGTCGTATAGAAAGTAACAATGCTTTGGAACAGTCATTTCCTAGGTGGAACAAATTTTTTTAGGAAATAACGTATTCAAAAATAGGACTGGCTTAAATAATTTTTACTTTTCCTTCTAACTAGTATTTAAAAAGAAATATATTTTGGAATAATTTTAGATTTATAGAAAAGTTGCAAAGACAGTGGAGAGAATGCTCATATTTAACTGACTGATCCATGTATTTATTTTTCTATAAAATAAAATTTGATCTCAAAGCAGGTTTGAAGACTAGTGAACACAAAATTTTTGAAAGATGTTCTGGATTCAAGATTAATATGGAAGAGTGATCACATGTATTTATCCTTTTCTCTTCTAGAAGCTACGTTAAAATGACAGTAGAGTCCTAAGAGTGTAAATTCAAATAACAAAATGGATAGGAAGAGACTGTCAGGGACAAGAATCATTCATTTATTCAAAAGAGAAATGAGTTCTCACTGTACACCTGGCAGGCATTGGCTTCCAGTAGTGAACAGCAAGATGAGATCTATCTGTCTTGGTGGATTCTGGATATGTTCAAGGCAACACAGACAATAAGGGTGGAAGTATAATAGTGGGAGAGGAGGGTTACTTTACACTGTGATTGAGGAAGTTCTCTGTGAAAAGGTATTTTGACTAAAAGAAGAAACTGGCCATGTGAAGAACTGTTCTAGGCATAAAAACATTTCTAGAAGGTGGAAGGCAATGAAACAGTTCAAAGAAAGCCTCAGTCCACAGTACTGCTGTTCAGTGGAAAGTACATTTGTCCTACACAACTCTGGGAAGGTTTTGTACCAGGAAATACCAGTTATAAAGTCAATCTTTAATCAATAGATCTTCTTCCCCACTCTCTACTACTGCCCTGGGCTGCCACTGAGTTTAGGCCAAAAGTTGAGGGAATTCTTTCCTGAAGACTTTGAATGGCCTCATAGCATAGACTTGTGCATTCCAGCATTTCGGATTTCTCTGGGAAATGGTAGCCTGCTGTTGTACAGTGTAGTCACCAATCTGTCAGTCCCATAAAGTATACAAAATTTCCAAGTGGTTTTCTGTAAACTAATTCTTAAATAGACAAGTTGAAGGTCACCAAACAGTTAAAGAATACTTGCCATATGGAAGGGAGAGATCAAGACATACACATGAAAAGAGAACCTACAAAGAAAACAGCTAACTATTCTGGGTATATATAAATTACAAACAAAGAAGCACTGTCCTCACAGATATTTGAGAAGCTTTTTTCCCTCACATAAAACAAGATCTCATGAAAAAGTAAAAATCAGAAAAAAAAAGAATTCCTAGAAAAGAGAAAGAAAACCATGGGCAAAAAAGTAGTATAAAGAATCAATTCAGGAAGTTCAACATCTGACCACATTGAGTTTAGGATGAGAGAGTAGGAAATACTGAGGAGGAAACCAAAAGACAACACAAGAAAATCTTCCAAAAACACAAGATATGAACTGCAGACTGTGCCCACCAATTGCTCAGCAAATCACTGTGAAATGTGAAAACCGGAAGTCCTTGTTTGTTTTCAGAAAGGAATCCCACCTCCCAGGTGACTGAGCAGTGTCTGAAAACAAGATTGACATGAGACTTCATTAGCTACACTGATTCTACAAGACAAAGTACCAAAGTTCAGAGGGACTATGATTTAGTACCTACAATTAAAAACCTTGCCTATTGGGCCGGGTATTAAGTTCAGTGGTTCCGCTGCCTTCTTCGCAAGCGCAAGGTCCTGAATTCGATCCCAGGTAAAACAAAAACAAAAAACAAAAACCCCCCAAAAAACCTTGTCTGGGCCAGGGATTTAGCTCAGTGGTTCTGCCACTTGTCTGGCAAGCATAAGGACCAGAGTTTGATCCCCGGTACCAAAAAAAAAAACAACAACAAAAAAACCCCACCTTGCCTATCAAGTGTAATAAACCAATTCTTGAATTAGAAAATTTATCTCTAAAATACCTTGCCAAAGGAAGTTACATAAGAATATACTGTGGCAAAATAAGAAATAAAGTCATGGGATCCAGAAAGAGATCCAACCCAGACAACTAAAAAAGAGAAAAGTCTCAGTGAGATGGTACAGTAGGCCTGCAGAGCAACCAAGTTAGAATAAAAGACTTCAAGGCGGAATTAGCCAGTAAAAGAAACACAGATTTCATGACATCTTGGAGAATACAGAACAAGTTGAAGAAGCATATATAATAGAAAAAAGAAAGGCAAAACACTTAAGAAAAAACTACTTGATGAGAAATTTTAACCAAATAAAATGAAGTACCATAAAGATGTAATAGAAAAGCAGAAGAAAAAATACTGAAGTAGTTGAGTATTACATTCATCATAATATACAACTTAGGTATAAACAACTGGTAACTAGGGTTAGCAAATAAAAAAGTACAAATATTGATGCAGTGATGATGGTACTACTAACATAGCTTATAAGCTGAGAGGTTGATAGAAGAAGAAATATAAGAGTACTAATTTCCTAATTCTTCATAAAAGGGAGGTAAATCAATACCATGAATAATGAAGAAGGGGATTAAAATGCTCCAAATTCCTAGTTTTTTTCATAATCTTTTTCCTTCAATATTAGAGGAATCCTATAGAAGTTAGCATTGGTGAAAGAAATATTTATCTGAAGTTCAAGAATATCTGAAGTTCGAGGAGTTCAAAAGTTTACTATCTTATTTTTCTTCGTAAATAAAACTAAATGCAAACTTTTACTTAAAACAGAATGCACAGTATGATCCTATTTATTTGAAAAAATTTTGTGATTATCTTTCTATGTACAGTTGGGCTAATGCTAATGACTGCATTACTAAGTAGTAAAACTTTGAGTTAGTTTTTGCTCTTACTTTTATAATTTGTTATATTACTTCATGTAAAAATACAAAAATAAGTATCTTTCACAGAAACTTTAAAAAGTCAGGAAATTTTAATTGTTTCTACTCACCAATAGCTTTGGTATAATGTCTTGCTCCAAGCAGTAGTTCTGGGGCTCGATACCAGAATGTTACAACCACTGGATCCAAATCTGCTAAAGGCTTCAAAGGTGAGTTAAATAATCGGGCAAAGCCCATATCAGCTGTAAAATAATAAAAAATAGATAACATTAAGTAAATAAATTTTTATAAGTCTGATTAGTCTACTTTTACCATTGTTATTTAGTAAGATATGAAAAATGTGCCAAAATCTGGGGGAGAAAAAAACCCATAAAACATCTTACCCTTTTTAGAAGTCTAAATATGTAACACAAATTTGAGATCTTCCTTCTTTTGGAACTACTGTCACCCAGCTCTTTAGCTGGGTTATAGACAAGCTCTGTTGCCAGAGATCATGAGTGACCCTACTCCTCTAGGCAGATTTCTTTCTATCTGTCACATCATCACTGGGGACAGAGTTGCTGGGCTGCATTTTTATTCTTTGTTCCTGTCTCATGCACTGTCAGAGTAAGGCTTTCCATTATTTGCATCAATAAGATTGTTCACTGGTATAGTAAGAAGCTGACCATATGGTAAGTTAATATCACTATTTCCCCTCCTTTATTTGGGTTGAATTTCCCTAACTTAATTTTTAAGATCACAGTATTTCTTTAAGCTGGAAAAAACTTTAAATGTCATGTAACTGAACCATATACTTTTTCGGATGAGGAAACTGAGATTCACGATGTCACAAAATCAAACTCAGAGCTGGCACTGAGTACTAATACAGTTTGTGGCATTTAATAAAGTTTAAAATGTGACACAACTATTTGGATACCAGTTTTTGTCCAGCTAAACCATAACCTTCTTAAAGGCAAAAACTGCCTTTTTCATTTCACTATTGCTAACAGTATCACATATAGGGTCATTACACATACTTTTGCTTAATATTATGTTGAATGACCACAATTCATACCACCTATTCAAAAATCTTCAAGATTCATCCACTATTGGGCATGTTTCATTTCATTGTCCTATGTGTGTGTGTTCATATATAGTGATATTTAGCTCTCCTCTAATTATGGAAGGAAAAGAATTTTAAAAATTGGTAAAGAATTAAAATGAGTCAGATTACTAAATACTGGTTTACAGAAGAACTAATATTTCTTCTTAAATATGAAGGATTTAAGACATAATGTTGCCCAAACGTGATAACATCATATGGTTTACAGAGAAATATTTTAAGGTTTTCCCAAATCATACAGTAAAGAACACATTTATATCTACTCTTTGACTTTTCTATTTTGCATACCTTGAACTTGCATTTGAATTTGATGCCAGCAAATCTGATTGGACAGGCTCCTTTAGAAGACCACCTAAGGACTTATACATCTGATGACACCAGGATGAGAACTAACTGGGCTTTCTCAAACAAGGCCAAAGGCGTGGCATACACTGAAGTGTATCATATAATCTCACAACTAAAAATTTATAAAGTTTATATCATAAAAGAGTATATTTCAAGGAGTCTAATTAGAAATGCAAAGTGAGATTCAGGGGATTTATAAGGAAGAATAGTGAAAAAGGGTTAAGAACACCCAAGTTTTTGTTGTTGGTAAAGTGGTACAAGTCAGTAGATACTTCTAATGTATATTAAACCTTGCAATCAGAAATTACTATTAAGTTTATTACATGCTCTCACAACCCCGCTGTCTTCAAATTAATGTAATTTAATTAACTTCTTCTATACACACATAAAAAAACCCTAAATATAAGTGACAAACAACTTAGAACTGACAATGACAAAAGTAACCAGTTAGGATAAATAAATTTAGTTCTATCCTTACAGATTATTAAATAAGAAAAGAACACAAAATTTTGCCTTGATATATAAGAAAACAGCTATCAGAAAACATGTCAAGGTATAATGCCCATTAACTTTTTTCCCATCAGACAAAAGTCAACAACTACTAAAGAGTCTTATCAGAACTTAAGGTTCTGTACTTATCTGGCCCTAGAGTTTAGAAATCTCAATCTAGATGAAGTCTTTAAAGAAGTATATGCTCTCACCCAATGAGGTTCATGTGAACACAACTGATGACGGAATTATGAGCATACTGTATGCCCTTGTGAGTCAAGATGAGGCTGGCCTCTAACAGGGATAGAAGCCACTCACCTCTATAGGCTGTGTTTAATGAAGGCGGAGGTTTCTAGGAAACTTGCACAGCTTGTTTTATAATTAGAACATTTTAGTCGCTAAAGAACGTCTGACACTTTTCAAGAGTGAAACATATGATTTGGATCACATGGAACTACATGAATATATGCATTTTATTACAGCAAAAATTAGACATAATATGTCTGCCTGCAAAAGTTTTAAGAGTGCTACACTGTGACTTAGCAAAGATATAACATACCAATTTTTACTCTTCCTCGCTCAGGACCTTCACCCATAACTAAAATATTAGCAGGTTTCTGTGGAAACAAAATAGTGTTTTTTTTCAGTAGACAGTAGTGGTTTCTTTTAAATAGAAAATACGCCAATATAACATAAATCCACCTTTTAAAAACCTGATTTATTCAAAAATTAAAACCAAATATAAGAAGTCACCAAAGTACTGTACATGTATATATATGTATATATATGTAAAGCAGTATGCAAATTTCATGAAGGCTCAAATCTGGCACTATTATTCTCCATGAGGTAAGGCTTTTCATAGCCTTTTTATTGGCCTGCTTTCACTACTATGGGGGATCTGAAAGAAACTTAATGTTGAGGTTCCTTCTCTCTATTTCAATTATATAAAATGTTCTGTGACTTTAAGGAAAAATATATCTGTAAAAAAATCATTTAATATAAAGTAGCAAATTAATTACAGGCAAGGAATCATCTGATATCCTTTTATGGAAACTGTCAAGTATGTATTTATGTTTAAATAAGTACAGAGCAATTTTATAGTCTTTCATAAGTAAATCAGTAAAGTAATAGGAATTTTTTATGACACAAATGGTTTTGAGGTTTTTATTTTTACATAGTTAAAACTTAAAGTGCAATTTTATCAAAGTATTATTCTAAAATATACCAGATAAATTGTCACCTACAACCTGTTATGATAATATCTTCAACTGTAGTGTATTAAGAGTTGCTACTTTCTTGGGCAGAACTAAGAGGAGGGAGGGAGGGAAGGGGAGAGAGGAAAAGGAAGAGAGAGATCTTTGGTTTTCTCTCCAAACCGTGCTTACTATACTATCCTATCTATTCTATCTAATTTTAATTCTTCCAATCTGTTAAATAAAGTGAAGCTAGATTAGAATGTCTCTTCAATTACTGATTAAAACAACCCTGAAGTCAAATTAAAGATTTTAATGAAAGCTGTTTACAGTGGTAACCATTTCACAGGCTTCCCCAACCACATTTAGGGATGCTTCCTATGCTATTACTTATAATCTATAGTATATTATTCTACTAACTACCAAAGATCCAAATTACTTTTTTATAACCAGCACAAAAATATTTTCCTGAAATAGTAATAAAGAGCTCAGAGGTTAAAAATTCCTACAATTTTAAAGTTAAAGAAAGTAGGCATCAGAGATTAAATAAATTGCCCTAAGTATACTCAGCAAGACTGGGGGCAGGCTGCAGAATCTACTGTCTCATGACAGCCCAGAGACCCTGTCCCAGTACATCATACTGAAAATAATTTTATGTAGCAAGTTTTTGATTTAACATGTATTGCTGTAAGGTTTTATTCAAGGAAGAAATTCCAGAATCTCTATCATAACCACACACACACATTCTTGATCACTGGTGGTAACTGGCTAAGTACCAAAAGGTAAGAATAGCACTAACAATAGTCCCCGTGAGTTACACTCAGGTGCTGCCCAGACAGATAAAATTGCTTTTGAGTGTGTGTTAATCAACACTGGGGTAGTCTCTGCAGCTTCCAAGGGTCCAAGTTATTTCAAAAGTAAGCCAGATTTCTGAGATAGTGCAAAATGCTGAAGGAGAAGGCAGTATTGCTATTTGGCTAGGGGGAAAAGCTTCTCAGCTCAGATGGGGGCTGGCTCTGAACAACACTTTCATGTCTATGCTAGAATTTTCTCCCCTTAGCCAAACCCCTCTTAAATGCACTCCTCCCCTTAACTTCATTTTGAATCTCTTTACACCAACTCTATCTTCTGTACCACTGCCAGGGTTATCTAAAAAAAAGTATGATTACATCACTGTCTCAAACAGAACCTTCTACAGTAACATGGAAAATTATTACAAGATTAGGAAAAACAGTATAACACAAATTGATATATAGATGATGATCAGCTTTGAAGTGTCTGTAAGTAAGGATTAGAACAGAATTGTTTAAGTGATAAGGATATGGATGAGTTGTTCCAAAAATTTATTTGAATATTTTCGCTATGCTTTATGACTATAACTAAAGTATTATTTCATCTTTGATCAGTCCCTCCCTGCATCTTAAGAAGATCCATTCCTTGCAATGGGATACAGGTCACTTGCCAGCTGGTTCCCACTATCTCCAGCACCACCCTCCCCTCCTTCCCACTGCTTCTGCCCACGTACACCTTTCTGGCTTCTTTAACTAAATCATGACCTCCTTTCACACCATGTCATTGTTATATCATGTCCCAAAGGTCTTTTGCTTTGCACTAAATGACAAAATTTGATGGCCCCTTAATGACAGAACAGATTAAAACACCCTGAATATAAACAATTCATACCATGATGTTGCATGTAGTTAAAAGTTTAAGTCCCTTTACCATTCATCCCTCTACCACATCTCACTCTACCCTATTCCATATCCCAGTACTTTCTACAGAGCTGATTAATGCGTTTACTGTGATGGATTTTTCTAGAATTTCAGTGTTCAATCTAAAAAAAAAAAAAAATCTCTGCATCTTGCAAACAACACATACACAGATGCATCTCTCTTGCTTCTATTTTAGATGAAGTGGAAAAGATTTCTCTTACTTTCTTGGAACACACTTTCTTACTCACTTGGCAGCTGGGCCCAGATCTAAGAAATCCTGGGATGGGTGTAATAGGCCAGTCCGGCACTAGGCAAAGTGGGAAAACTGTGGCTTTTCACTCCAGATTCTCTTCATTCTAGACTTACTGGTCTAATTAAATTCCAAATCTGGGTTTGAGCACTGTTGAGGAATAAACAGATTCTGTCAGAATCTGACATGGTATTAAGAGTGTAGGCCCAAGCTCCAGTAAGTAAAAAATTTCTTTGCTTGGCAGCTATTACCTAGTGCATGATCTAAAACAGGTCTTGAGGCTGAAAGTCAACTAACCAGCAACTCAGTTTTCTCTCAACAAGGTCCTACTTCTAAGTGAAGTTAAAATTCAGTTTGGACATGATATATTTATAAAAGAAAATGACTCTAAGTTTTGTTTTAATAACACTATTTATAAATAAGGGATCCCTCTTCATGTTATTTCCCCTGGTAACATTTCATACATTTTAGAGCATTGCAGTCTGATTTAGTAGACAAATCTCTTTTTCTGAAATATAATGGAAATCAAGAGAAAAAGGCAGGAAAGGCCCTAGTGATTATGACTACTCTTATCAGTATTTGTGCTGCTGCTTAGTAGTAAGGGAGGTTTCAGAAGACTTGATAATTTTTTCAGTATTTAATGCCATATTCAAACAATATTAGCCAAGGAAATTAATTTAAGGGTTTCTTTCTTTGTATATCACAGCAGAATTTGGTAGAAGTAGTTTTTAGCTCTAGAGCTAAAACTTGCCAGTGTTAACAACTGAAGCAATTAATCATAACCATAGCTTTGGTAAATAATATTTTGGTTTTTTTATATGCTATCAAATACAATCACCTTGAAAGAATTCTGCTGTGACATTCTGATGAGACATACATTTTACTAAACTGTACTTGCTGCTAAGGAGACCATCAGTCCAGTATAACTTAAAAGTATAACACCATGGCAGCATCTTCACGTATAGGTATGTTAGCACAGAAACAACTATAGAACATGCATTACAGACTACAGAATATGCACTACTGCCTAATATAAACCAGTAAGATATTACTGTCTGAGGATAAGGTGTACTTCTTACTGTTTTATTTCTCATGTGTGTTGCGGGGGGGGGGGGATCTAACTCTGTAATGAAAGAACATGACTTGTTCTACAGTCTGATGGCTTCTTTTTCTGCTGCTGTGCTCACAAAAAACTCACTGGTATTTCCTAAAGCAGATGTTTGTATCGCAGAGGTAACCACTCTTACAGGAGGCTCATGTTCTCCAGAGTTTATGTGAGGGAGAATGGCACTCAGCAGGGATAGTAAATTGGTTTCATTTTTAGGGGGCAACTCTGATGGAAAAGCAAGGACTATAGAGAGTTCAAACTAGAGAAAGTCTGGCTGATTATTTATCACAGCTATCTGACATTGACATGGAAATAGAGAATGGTGACATGCCTGTCGAGTTCACTGGACGAACTTTATTCTTAGAGATGAAATGGATCTTCATGTTTACTAATGGGGCAGAATGGAGACTTTTAGTCAACAGAAAAATTTGATTCTTCATGGATCTACCTATGAAAAAAGACAACAATTCATAAAAAAATCACAGTCAGGGCTTTTCTTTGAGATTTGTCCAGAATTAAACCTTCACATATATTGTAAATAACACAGCCTAGTGGAAAACTGTTTAGTCACTGATGACTTTGAGTTTGGTTATGAATCATTTTGTACAGGTTCAGTATTCTTTAGCTGAATGGCTTGGAACCAGAAGTATTTCAGATTTTGGGCTTTAGTTTGGATTTTGGAGTATAAGCATATACATATACACACAGACATATATACATGTATATATATGTATATATACATATAATGAGATTATTTTTGGAATGGGACCAAAGTCTTAACATGAAATTTACTTACGTTCCATATACATACAGCCTGAAGGTGATCTTATACAATATTTTTAAGAATCTCATACATAAAAAAAAGGGTTGTAGTGTGGAATTTTCTAGTTATGGTACTATGCTGGTACTGAAAAAAAGTTTTAAATTTTGAAGTGTTTCAGATTTTGGACTTCTGAATGAGGGATGCTCAACCTGTACTAAAATACATACTGAAAGAACTAATTCTCTCTCTCTCTCTTTCTCACACACACAAACACACATACATCAGAAGTCCTATGAGAGTCAGAAGCAAGCAGCAAAGTCTTAAATGTACACATATTAGGTAATTTAAAAAGAAGCAGTATTAATGAAATCTTTTAAAAAGTTAGATTATAGATAAAAATTCAGTAAATGTGGTCTGGAAGATATTTTCATGATACAGTTTTTCACTTTTTCTTCAAGGCTTAGAAGTCTTTCCTTCTAATACTAAACTTAATTCAGAATTACTGGTGATGATCTTTAAATTGAAGGAAACATTATCAGTTTTCAATAAAATTTCTGGCCTTTCATTTAAAATTTAAAAGGAAAAAAACATAAAGAAGAATTCTCAACCATTTCTATCTGCTTCATAAGAACAACATGGACATTACTGGTAACATTCTATTCTCTACAGCAAACAGTTCAGATATTATACATTCATTCATATAATTACTGAATTAAGAGGCACTGAGAAACTAGATAGCCAGTTCCTGCCCTCAAACAGGTCACAGTCTAAATCAAATGGGTGGGGTCAATCCAGGTAAGAGTATCAGGGATCTGACTATTGGAATGTAAAGGACAAGGCAGGTGTCCCAAGGACTCATGGAATACATACCTGGGCTTGCATTAGGGTACAAAAGTAATAGAGTATACCACACACTGATAAAAATCATAGGATACTGACTAATTTTGACTTATATAAGAAGTCCTCTTTTAGGGGGAATGGAATGAGGTTCTTTGTCATCTTCAAAGCAAATTCAGGTATTTAACAAAATAATAACTTCATAGGAGTCCTAGTGCTACTAACAGATTATTTTATTTTAATAACTCCCTCATACTTTCCTCAAATTCACCATAAAACATCTATTTTTTCATTTCATGTACTTATCAAGTACTACAAAGTTAAACTAAAATGGGCTTTCACTAAATTGTATCACCAAAACATTTAAAATAATAAACATGGATCATATTACTACTTTAAAGCTGCTATCTTTAACTCTTCTACATTGTTGGTAAGAATGTAAATTAGTACAACCAGTTTGCATTCAGAAATCAGTAGGAAGATTCCTCAAAAAAATAAAGATAGAAATTCCATTTGACACAGCTATCCCCATTCTAGGTATTTTCCCAAGAGTTAAAATCATCATATTACAGAGGCACATGCATACCCATGTTAATAGCAATTTCTAATAGCTGGATCTTGGAAACAGCATATATTTCCATCAACAGATGAACGGCTAAGGAAAATGTGGTATTTATACACAATGGAGTACTACACTGCCATAAAGATAAACTAAAGGCTTTCAGAAATAAATGATGCAACTTGAGACTATAAGGTTAAGAAAAATAAGTTAGATACACAAGCTCAAATATCACATGGTTTCTCTTAAATGAGAAAACACTATATATACACAGAGCAAAACAGAAGGGCAATATATAAGAAACAGGGAGAGGTTCAAATACTTCCCCAAATTACACATACCGTTGTTTCAAAAACATTTTAATATATATGCTAATTTGTTTCATTTATGCTACTAGCTTATCTTACTTCATTGAAAAAAAAGTCCTGTGCTATTATTTGTTTGTTTCTTCTTTGTAAGAATCTTTTTGGTTTATGTCTTGTACTGTAAGTAACTACGATGAAGACAACAATTGTTTATTAACTATTGTTACTCTTGTTTTGTTATGAAATTTTGTTTTATTATTTCATAAAATAAAGACTGATATCTTTAAAATCCATAGGCTTTGAGTTTTTAATTTAAAAAGTCTTGGCTGTTTATTTTAGGCAATTGAGGAACAACATTAATAGTTATGCTAAAAGATCAATATGAAATTATCATTTTCACTAAAGCAAAAATCATTTGGGCTGGGAATGTAGCTCAGTGGGACAGCACCTACCTGGCAAGGTCCTGAGTTAGATTCCCCGTACCGCCCCCCAAAAATCATTTACTTACTACTTGAGAGCCTAGCACAGCAACATTCACTTCAGGAACAAGGGAACGTGGGTACAGACAGCAGAAACTGCATAGCAGTCAAAATATAATTTAAGTTTCCAGGCACAGATATTAGCTTATTTGTCTCTGATAAAGAATGTGTGTGCACATACAGTATTAAGATATATTTATATATTTTCTAGAAATGTATTAATTAATTGCACTTTTTGTAAAGCTGCCAACTTTTACAACACAGTTCTAACAAACTCTAATACAGTCAAATAAGAAAGAAAAGGTAATGGTTACTGAACAACATTAAGGAAACCAATGCATCTTAGAAGAAAAGTATTAAGGGGCAGACAATATTAAAACACTTTGACTTTTAAAATAGATTCCATTTTCTTGCATTATGAGTTTAATCTAACTTATTAAAAATAAGTTTATATTCAAATGTAAAATTACCATAACACTTAAACATTTTATGTGTTTGATATTTATAACAGTAAGCAGATATGTTATTTTGTGTTGTCTTCCCAAATATTCATTCCTTGACAAATCCAGATGTGTGTATATTATTTTTACTAACTATATTATATTCCTCTATTAACAAAACAGGTGGTTGTGCCAGTCCCAGCCTCCATTTTTGGTACTAATCATAATGATGCTTACTATTGTCATTCTTTGTTAAATTATATTTCTTCCAACCTCTCAAACCCCTGACACATATACCAGGTAATTTTGCTGATATTAAAATCTCAAAAGAAGATTATGAAGTCAAATAATGTCAACAGTATCACTATTCTAAAACTAGACTTTCTGTGTTTTATTTTCTAAATTTCAAACGTAATATGTACATGTTCAAAGGCTAAAACTTATAAAATGAAGCCCACAAAATAAAAAAATCATCCATAATCTTTAAACAAATAGATGACTACTATAAACATTTTGAAACTTATGGGTTTTTTTCCTTCCATATAAAATTAACTTAATAAAGGGTTTGGAATGTAGCATGTGATAAGTAAAGTGCCCTGGGATCTCTACTATTCCCCAGTAATTCCCCAAAACCTTAAAACACATACACCCAACTACAAATATAGTTAAGATTCTCACTTAAAATTATTCCTCTTCTATGGATTCACCATAATTATGTAACTCATCTCCTATTAAAACAATTTAGGTTGGCCCTAGTTCCTTAATTAAAATACTGTGTAAGATAAACATTTTTTTTAGTATATGTGCTGCTGAAGCAAGCACAAGATAAACATTTTTGTATATATCTACGATAAATTTCTAAAAACTCAAATTTCTGTGTAAAAATTATAAACATTTTTAAGGTTTTTGGATACAAATTAACAAACTTTGCCCATGAAAGAAAAACTGAAGCATTACTTTGATGAATTCAACATCTTTTATAAAGGTATACTTTGAAATATGATAAAACCAATCTGCAAACCCTAAAGCAATATACATCTATATCATAGATCCAACATCGTAAGATTGTATAATTTTTATTGGCTTGATATTTTAATATTGTACTAACTTAAATATTTTAATTTGCATATCTTTCATTGGCTAATCATGACTTATTCACGGTGGTTTTATGCTTTTGTGAAGGCTTTGGTTATTGTTTACACATTCAAATCAATTCCCTATATTCTAGATAGTAAAGATGTATTTGATTACATTGGCATTTGTTGAACTTGCTACTTTTCTCTTGCAACTAATATATTTCATACTCTTTAAAAGTATTTTACTAGTGCTTTTATATTTAGCTTATCCATTATATCTTTACTGATAGCTGTCACTTCTTAGGTATTTCCCTTGGGCTGTACTTGGACTACATATGCTAATTTTCTTATACACATTTTACATCCTGTGGTGGGATTTACTATAGGTTAAGATATAAATAATACTTTTTTATTACAGGCCCAAAAATTCTTCTCCCTACTGACAATAATGATCTCCTCACTTACTGTGAAATGACTTGTGGTTCACCATAGAACAAGTTCTCACAATAGTGAAAATCTATTCACACAATATTTACCACTTCTGGTACTTTTTTAAAACACACTTTTTTTTTTCCTTCTAGAATATAATATATACTTTTGTAAGAAAGTTAATTTTTAATACAATTAAGAAAATACAATTAGTCTTCCAGATTCAACCACATTTTTGGGTATATTTTCTTTCTTCTTTTGATATGATTTTTACACAATATTTTATTTCAACTATTTTGTGATTGGCTTTTAAACTTACCTTTATAACATTACTATTTAAACTTATAAAATATTTTTAAATGACTATACAACAGCTTATCTTTTCTAGATATGTACAATACTTTGCTCGACTATTCTGTAGGTGTTAGACAGGTAAATGTTTTCCAATTAGTCATTACCGTTAATTCTATGACAGCCTTTTCAACTTATTTATAATATGCTTAAAGGAGTTTATAAAAAGAATGCTAGATTAAAAAGACTAAATATTATTTTTAAAGTTCTTGGTAACCTTACTTTTCCGACAGTCTGTCATTTACGTCACAGCAGTTACTGTTAACTCACACAGAGGGCATGTGATTCATCAGGCACTGTCTTGGCCATGTAATAGATAGTAGGTAACAAAACAGGTACAATTTATGTGATCTATTATTTCTTTTCCTCATGTTACAAGTTTTTCTGGTTTTTATATGCCTTTCAAACAGGTGACTTCAAGCTATATATTTCTGCCTACTGGTACAATGCGAAAGAATTCTAATACTGGGACATGTCTTTCAATTTGTAATGGATGCATCTTTAACATGAATCTCTTGTACATTCAATCTCTGTGTCACATGGCACATTTTTCAACTGATCACATCTAACAGTTAAAAATATTTAATTCTGCTTTTATTTCCACTTTTATTTTGTGTTCTAAGATACTACTGTAGAATTTGTTCTTTTGTTAATACCATCTATATCTTTATCTTCTAGTATAAACTTTTTTTAATTCATTAAGTTTATTGGTACATTTTAGATATACAATAGGATGACATTCATCATTGGGAATTTGTAACTTTACACGATATATCTTGGCTCTTATTTTCTTCCCCATTCCCCTGCCCTCCCCTCAACCCTTCCACCCCTCCCTATTTACAAAGACCCTGTTTCCGTTTTTTCGTTTTCTTTTCTTTTTTTCTGTCCCTTCTTTCCTTTCCCTTACACTTCCTGCTCCTGTTTCCCCTTCCCCTTCCTCTTTGGACCTTTTCTTCCTATTTCACATTACTTATTATGTATTTTGAGCCTCATTTACAGTTTCACACTAGAGAAACGATTCGGTATTTACACATGTGTGTCCTATTTATTTCACTTAAGAGTATGTCAGGCATCTGTTTTTAATGGATAGTTAAGTTGAAAAAGAGACACTTATATAGCCCTAAATTCCAAGTAACTCTATACTGCTTTCTCTGCAATTTTTGCTCATTATTTTGAAAATTTTGTCATAATCTGATAGAAAAATAATAAAGAACTTCTTTCTTTTTATACAACTGCCAAACTGAATTGATAATGAATTCTTCGCTATATTTTCACTGTTAATCCTATTTTATAGGTTTCAATCTTCTGAAATAAAATATACTTCATTTGATACTATGTAACTTCTTTTCCAATATCCCAACAGACACATGAGATCTTTAGACCAATGACAGTTATCCAACCTTCTTCTCCTTCTATATGTTTCAGGAATATGATAGACTTCTTTAGAAGATAAGGAAATACAATTAAACAGTTAAGAAAAAGGTAAGAAAGAAAAATCAGGGATGCCAAGTTATTAACTGTGTAAGTTTTAACCTCCAGTTCATTTATAAAATGTAAGTAAAAATAATAATGACCTAATGTTGCGGGAATTGTGACTAATGCACATTCTATAATGCTTGATACATAGAAAGTCCTAAATATGGTATAATGGGAATCAAAAATGTCAGTTATCACTCCAATTTGTTAATAATTCAGTATACAATTATTCTTAAGTAAATACTTTCAAGGGTGGGTGGTGAGACACAGGCATGACTAGATACCCCACCCAAGATGTACTTTCTACTATCTATAAGATGACTTTAATTGCTTTTATCTCCTATCTAGCTTTTAGTCTATTTATGCCTTTCACAGATTAAAAGACTTTATTAGCAATAGTTAAAATAACAAAAATATACATTCTTATGGTAAAGTAATACAATATAAACAGGATAAAGAAAATAAAATTTACCTGACACTTCACTTTACAGGCTTAAATAATAATCAACATTCTGTTGGACAGAGCTCAAGATTTCTCAAAATAAACAGTGAAAACATGCACACTAGTTAATAGTTGGATAGTATTACTACATTTATCCTATTTTATTAACCAATCCCTTATCTTGACAATTTAAGTTATTTCTGGACCTGAACTGTTCCAGAACATAGTTAAATAATAATGGTGACAAGTATGTTGGAATAATAATAGCTGCAGAATTGGGATATGGGACAGGCTAAGGGATATGCACTTTTCATTCTTATTATATTTTATTAAAGCTTGCAACAAGAAGCTGGATTTGGTGGTGTGCACTTATAATCCTAGCACTCAAGCAGGCTGAGGCAGAAAGATCACAAACTTGAGCCCAGACTGTGCAATTTAGTAACTTAGTAAGACTTTGCTTCAAATTTTAAAAAGGGAAGGGGCCTAGGGATGTAACTCATTGTGAAGGCCATGGATTCAAGTCCTAGTACTGCTATGGGCCAGAGGGGAGCAACCAGAAATGAATACTGAATGCTGTCAAATATTGAATTTGTGTTACATTTACAACCATAGTGTTAGTTTCTCAGCACTGTTAATAATAACTTTTGTTAATAGGTTTCTAAAAATCATTCCACAATCTTGAAATCCATTTTACTTAGAGTATAGCATTCTTTAACTTCTTCTGGATCTTATTTATTATTATTAATATTTTATTTTAAGATATATATGCATGAATATCTATATGTGACATGGTCTAGGATTATATGCATTATCTTTACCATGTTTTGTGCCAGTGTTATGCTTTCTTCATACAAAATTATTACAAAAAATTCTTTTTGCATACTCTGAAAGTTTTTGTAACAGAAGGTTTTCTGTTATGAATGAAAACTTTCGCATTTGTTACATTTTTTAGAGGTAGCCTTGTGACAAATGTCTTTTTTTCTTTCATAGTTACTGATCAGAAGTTTACTTGTAACTATAGACAATGCAAAATAGTAGCAAAGGAATCCAATAGTGACTGAAAAAAAGAAAACCATGCCCAAGTAGTGTTAGTCCTAGTGATGCAAGGATACTTTACATTAGAAATAAAATAATACCTTACAAATATAACTTACCACATTAACAGATTAAGACAATAACTATAAATCATCTTGAAAGATGTAGAAAAAAGCATTTACTTAAGTTCTTAATTTAGAAACAACGAAAGGAACATCTTTACCTTGATCTTTAACCTGATCTGTAACC
The DNA here is from genome assembly GCF_000247695.1 of Heterocephalus glaber. The sequence goes on from NW_004624776.1 coordinate 12,191,976, forward strand.
AAAACTTCAAACATATAATAGTGCAACTTTAGAATTTTTGTAAAACCAGTAATAATGTCACTTTTATTATGTGCCTCTGTAGTAGTGTGAGCTCCTAGTCGTAACTATTCAATAAGAAAAAAATGCATTTTATGGATTCCAATTTTCCCTTTCCTTTTAAAACTTTAATATTTCTGCAAATGAGATGAATCTTCTAAATTTGTGGTATAACAATGAAATTATAAGCATACTTTTCTTCTTGGTGGTGTATAAAATAGTAGTGAGCTTTTGGTTTCCCAGTCTTTGCAGTAAAAAGATTTATGTGACAAAAAAAAAAAAAAGATTTATGTGTTTAGGAAAGATTTTCAATGTACCCAGACTCCTGCGTGAAAAGCTATCGAGGAATTTTAGTTAAGAGAGTAACAAGATGTGATTCTTTTTTTAGAAGGATCATTCTGACTGTAGATATTAGACTGAACAAACTGAAGGCCACCAGTGGGGAAGATCAGTGTGGAATTTTTGCAGTACCCCAGGAGCCTGGATAGAACGGTAATGCTGGAAATCATGAGAAGTGAGGCCATGAAACAAGATGGGGAGTCGAAGAATTTGAACTGTGTAGAATGTAGCATTAGTATTACAGGGTAAATGAGCAGAGATTAGTGAAATGAACAAAATGAGCCTATACCAACTAGCACTCCTGATGCCCAGTAAAGAAATTCAAATCCATACCCTAGCAACAAAATTCTAGAATCCCTGTGTTAACTGGCATCTGATTTATTATACTGATCTAGGGCTTCTAGGGTAGACAAATTTCAAAATCTCTGCTAAATTTGTCCTTCCCCTGATGGTTTCTTCTCCTGGCAGCCTCTTCTTACTGAAAATAAACACTATTATTTATTCTTCTTTGAATAAAGACACTGGCAGATGATGGAGTTCAATTGCCAATTGTGCTATATTCAAATCTGAGTAACGGGAAGAGGGTTTTTTTTTTTGGTACTGGGGATCTAACTCAGGACCCTGCGCTTGCAAGGCAGGCGCAGCACCACTGAGCTAAATCCACCACCCAGGAAGTTCTTAACTAGGTCCACGAGATACATTTTGAAGGTAGAGCTGACAATACATTTATTTATTCAATCAACTTATTTACTGTGCATCCAATATGCACTGTGATATTCTAGATAGTGATGACACAGCAGTAAATGTTGGAAATGAGCTCCCAGACTTAATTTGTTGGTGCAGACACCAAGAAATCTCACAAGGGTACAAGCTTGAGGTGACAGGCCAGCAGGACAAAGGAGGGTTGCCCCTTTTATCCTTAACAGGAGGAACAGGTGATCTTTTTCCCATTGGTTGGTTTGGAGGTTCACAACCTATCCGATTGGCTAATTCATATGGCACTAGCAGATTCTGAGGGGAGAGCAGAGCAGAGCGCAGAGGGAGATGTAGAGAATCTTTGGCCCATGATAAGCTATCTTTGGTTTATAGCTGTGTTCCCAGGATTGGAACTGAGCAAGCATTTTCTTTAACTTATGTGTGTTCGGGAAGGGATATCTAGGATGGGCTAGAGTCCAAAATGGAGTCATTCCTGTTTGACAGAAAAGACAGAACTTACTGTTTCCCATATAAAAAGGATAATGTTTTTTCCCCTAAGATGCTTATATTCCCAGAGCAACTTGATGTATTGGAAACAAAATGTACTTATTGAACATTATGCATCATAGCACTAATGCTTCCTTTAAATCTCTACCCAAAAGAAAAAAATATAATCTGGGCCCATTTCATACATAAGGAAAGCAACACAAAGGTTAATCCTTTCCAAAGTTATATAATTAAGTGGTAGATTTAAGATTCAAACAAACTTTAGGCCTACTGTGATAGGCATCTAATTTTTCTTCTTCGGCCCACCAAAACAAAACACTAAGATTAAGATTCTTCATTGCTCCCTGTCATATGCAACCCTTTCTTATTTTTCTTCTTAATTTCTCCTTTTATTATTCTTTACTTCACCCTACTTTTCTTTGATTTTAGATTTCCTCTTTCCCTTCTTCAACATGATGGTTCAGTCAACATCAGATTTTACCAGATGGTGTTAATCAAAGAGGAAAATAAATAAATAAATAAATAAAAAGTACGACCAAAGGATGAGTGTTTGGAATTCTAAAGTTTGACTCTAATTTCTAAAGAACACAGGTGTCTAGTAAGTCTACCCTATAAGCAGAAAATTATCCACATTTGAAATGTTTAAACAGATAAGCTGGTTATCTGGGTGCTGGTTTTACTAAGAATTACCAAGCAGTAGGACTAGAATGGTTACTACGAAGACACCTTCCCATTTTAAGATCTATTACTCTATGAAATGATGGAAAATAAAAAATGGTCTTTATTTCAAATGAAATGAGGTGTTTATATAAACAGATTTTTAGACCTGGTTAAGAAAACTTAGCTAGTCCACATCCCATTCTCTATATACAGGCATCTGAAATTGTACTGACCTAATTTACAAGCCTATCTGTGATTTGAAAAGACTGGAAACACAAAAATGCAGGTAATCTTGGAAACTCCGATATTTATTTTAGAATGGAGTTTGGAATCTTAAAGATTATACATCAATAATTTAGGCATTAAAAGATATATACATTAAATAAAAATGGAAATACATCATTTTAGTAAATATTCACTGTATAAAGGGAAAATAAAATCCACTTGTACTTGAAAAGCTTAGGAGACTTAATAAAACATTTTTTAATAGTTAATTCAGTAACCGTTGCTGATTTTACCTCTGGAAACTTCTATTAAATCTAAAAACATACTCTGTGTGTTGATTCAAATAACAGTTACAAAAATTTACACAGGGTCTTAAATTTTTCGAGGTTAAAGTGATTTTGGAATATGGCTAAGCTGCTCATGCTTGTTCCTGTGGGAAGACTTACTTTTCCCCTGTATTAGATCATTTCTCATTTGTTTATATCCAATAAAGAGACAAAGCTGTCAAATTGGAAAAAACTTAATGAAAGATTTATATAGCTATGGGCACCAATGACTTTGAACAGTTTTATATAAAATTTTTAGCTGAGATAAGAGAAACCTTTTCTAATACATTCCTTCTTTGAAGATTAAATTACTTTTGCAAATCTCTAGAAATCTAGAAAGCAATACAGTACTGTCAGGTGTGATGCTATCACTAGAAAGACTGGAATAGTAATTTTTATATGCTTTTTCACAATATTATTCAGAGAATTCTGAAATCTCTGGAAAAATCATTTCTTGATATTCTGAGTACAATCAGTATATTTCTTTTAGTTAAGATGAAAGTCTAAAGGTCAAAAAGAAATTGGGAGCCCACCATTACATCATAATAAATAAGGTCTCCAATAATATGATTCAAAAGTCTGTTAAACAAGCCTTCCTAAATCTGTCCTATTTTGGAAAAACACTGTTTAGCAAGATGGAAACAGTTATAAAAATTATATTATCACATAAATAATATTAAAAATAGAGAAAATATATATCCCACTTCAAATTCAGTTATCTACTTTTGATCAATTTCCAAGATCATTCAAAAAGATTGCAAAGAAACTTAAAAAAAAATCTTGGTATTTAGAATAACCATTCCCAATTGGTAAGAAGTTCAACTAAAAAGTTTCTAGCACTATATAGATAAAAATGTCTGAAAAGACTCTAATCAGAAGGTAAAGAAATGTAAACTATAAGTAATATACAAACTAAATAATGTATTTTTATTATTGACTTATAACCTGCTATATAGACATGTAGACTATCTTCAGTAAATGTCACTGAAATAAACTGGCCTACTTTTCTCTTACTTAGAAGTAATATAATGTAGTCCATTGTGCATGGTTAATATCCAAGTTAAGCAAATGAATAAAAAGCATTTACTAAGAAACCAAACATATTCTTTACAATTCATGTGTTTATGGAAGGAAAACTGAACTGGTCAAGGTGGTGCACATCTGCAATCCTAGCACTCAGAAAAGAGGCTAACCCAAGAGGATGGCTGTGAGTTCAAGGCCAGCATGAACTAGATACTGAAACCCTAACTCAACAAAACAAAACAAACCAAACCAAAACAAACAAACAAAAAACAAAGAAAAAGAAGATGAGGAAGAGTAGGAGGAAGGAAAACTGCCCACTTGGTCATTCAAGATACTTTAAATAAGCACAATTTTATATCATGAATATATATATATTCAGTGTTAGCTAAACTTAATGCAAATCTAGGTACTCCTTAACCAACTGTTACTGAAACTATGTATTATCCTCAAGCCTAAAGTTATGGTTGTAGTCCTATGTGTTTTACTTGCTACCCAATTAAATAAACTAGGAACATTTACAATTAGAGTAAATCTTTTGGAGTTTCCAATAAATGAAGCAAAGCTCAATTAAAGAGAAATGATTAAATCTGACAATTACAAAGTATCTTTCTTCCTTAAAAAGCTCTGTTTAAGCATCCTTGCTGAATATTCCCCTGACAATCATTCTGAGGAAGCTGCACAGAGAAGGGGCATGCAATAGTTAGCACAGAGGTCCAGAATGCAGGATCTTTCCTGCCTGCTGTTCCATTCCTTTGTTACTTTGCCTCTGGCAGCACATGGATAATCTTAGGGTCCTTTCTCCTGTTTTCCTCTCCTAAACAATTTACTTGAACTTCTTTTCAGATAGTAAAAATGTACTCGTTAAAAAAAATAACAATGACTCTTTGTTAATGTGAAATACATTAAACCACACTGAATCTTCTTTGTGAATATCACTAACCAGACTATATAAAACTTTTCCCATTTTCTGGTCCAGATGAAACACCTTTCCCTGGTTGTAATAATAATGTGTGTTAACCATAAGCTATACAGACAATTTGTGTAGGTATTAAAGGAAAAGAGTGAAACTTTCCTGAAATTCTACCACTCATATATAATTCCTACTTGGAAAAATATACTCCCTAAAGAGCCACTGATATTTAAAATGATTTTATTATTAATGTCAAGAAGTTTGCATAAAACATTAAAGTACTTATAATTTGGGGCTATTTTCTGGAGACTTGACTAAAACTTTTCCTTGTTCTTTTTCCTAACTATATCAAATAACTTCTGGGAAAATTTAAGTCTAGTGCATTTGCTTTCAATTTATTTTTAACACAGCCTACAAGGGAAAAAATAATTTAGGATTACATAACAATATTCCTATACAAACATATACAACTAAAATAAAAGTTTCATGAAACAATAATTGTCCTTAATACATGATGCTCTTCTATTTTCTCCATTCTCTTTAGTTAAAAAGCAAAACCAAAAATGTTGGTTGTATTCTATGATTCCCAACTCATTTATAGCTTACAATCTGCAGTTTAAAAATCACTGACCTAGAAGGAAAGCCCTAACTAAATTCAGTAGTCTACATTGGCTACAGTTCTCTGAACAATGATTATCATTTAAGCTTTCTCACTTCTGTTTTTCCACTCACTAGTTGCAGAGTTGAGCAGACAGTAAGAAACTACACTTCAAACAAAACCAAAAGTAATATATTGTATTATACAGCCACAAGCAAACATTAGTATTAGTAAAGTAAAACTAATAAACCAAGCAATTTTTAACTTTGCCAAATGCTCAGATTAAAAGAATCAGCTCTAAAACGACCCTATGATTCATCATGCTACCACCAATACATAATAAGATGTCTTGATAAAGTGGGCTTATGAAATTAAATTTGAGTCAATAGCTTACTCCATGATTGGAATCTCATTTAATGGTTGCTAGGAAACTAACACATCTTTCACTGAGGATAGCTGAATCTGCACCAAGTAATTCTAAGGTAGCCAATATAATTGAAGTAAGCCACAAGGCAGCAGGACAGTGAGGGGTTTTTGTTTGTTTTCAAAATAAGTCAGATTAAACTGTGAAATAGCTCAACCTAGCACCTTTCAGTTATGCTTACACAATAGCCCCCACTAGGTTATTTCCCAAGGAAACCTCTTGCAAAGATTTATTTTCTACTAATTTTTCTATGGCATAAAAACTACTTGGAATTGGTTTGGGCATGAGTGACTAACCATCAGATAGCTGCTATAGTTGCAATACTCCAAAACTTTCTAAATTTTATATATAACCTTACAGTTCAGGTTGGAAAAAAAACCCCAAAACTATGACAGAATTTTATACTACAGCATATCTAAGTATGCATGCCATTTAGTGCAGCAGGACTAAAACACATATGTACCTGCTAGTTCCAAGTTAACTCATTCTAACTAACCCATTAAGGTATCCATTAGAATGAAAATGTGAAAAATTTTAAAAGTAGAATACGTTAATGACCAAATGAGAACTTGATATATACTATGATGGCTAATTTTAGCTGTCAACTTGGCTGCATTAAGGGATACCCAGATAATGGTAAAGAGTTATTTCTGGGTATATCTGTGAAAGCATTTTTCTGAGGAGATGTTATCTGAATCAGTGGGCTGGGTCAGGAAGATCCACCTTTACCTAAAATAGGAGTGCAATATTTGGTGGGCTGAGGGCCCAAACAACAAAAAGGAAAAGGAAGGGTGAATTCTTTTTCTTTCTTCCACAATGGGACACTCTTCTGCCCTTGAATATCAGAATTCCAGGTTCTCTATCCTTTGGACTGTAGGAGTTGTACCAGACACTCTTCCTCCTTGGTCTGGTTCTCAGGCCTTTGGACTTGAACCAAGAGGCACATCACTGCTTCTCATTTCTCAAGCCTTTGGACTTAGGCTGAGTCAGGCTAGTGGCTTCCCTGGGTTCTCTAGCTTCCAGAGAGTATACTGTGGGACTTAGGATCCATAAATGTGTGAGCCACTTCCTCTAATAAATCATATAACTGACTTGCTGTTAGGAGGTGGAATCTGGTTGGAAGAGGTGGGTCACCGGGGACATGACCTGGAAGGGTGTATCTCACTCCCTGCCTCTTCCCTTTGCTCTTTGCTTCCCCGGCATCATGATGAGCAGCTTCTCTCCACCCAGATTCCTCCACCATGCCCTTCCTGCTATACAGCAGCCAATGAGGGACTGAAAAAGTAAGCCAGAATAAAACTCTCTTCCTTTAATTTGTGAGTGTTGAGTGTTGTGTCTCAGCAACAAGAAGGTAACAAAGACACTCAACCAGAGAGTCTAATTTATAGCACTAGAAATCTATGTAAGTCAGTTAAGGTCATTGTTTCCATATCTATTCAAACATGACTGAAAAACAAGAATATAATGAACTATTAATTTTATTTATTTTAATAGGGTAAATATTTCATCTGCAAATAATAATGAATATTTCAGAAGATGGAGTTAAGAAAAAATTTTACAGCTTCTGAACAATATTTTTATGAGTAAATGCATTACTACATGCATTAGTAACATATGTAGCTACAGTTGAAAAGCTACATAACACAAAACTCCCAAGTTAGTTTTCAGCTGGCAGAAAGGTGCTCACATTTTTAAAAATGAGTCTTTCCTTTGAGAAGAAACTGAAGGATTCTAGAAGTGGCACCAAAACCAATAATTAAAAGCAGGAGCCATCATTCCAATGATGCCTTGAATACACAGAAGGGTGAGATGCTCAGAAAGAGAAGTGAAAATTCATTCACAGAAAATACATAAAATCAAGCAGAGAAATCAAAGGAGTAGTCATATTACCATTTGGGATTTTTTTTTTGATAAACAGACTATTGAAACAGCATGCCTTATCAAGAGGGATAGAGGAATGAGAATGCTTTGCCTCACCGAAGAGGAGTATTTTATTACCAATACTGCTCAGAATTGCCAGATTGCTTATAATTGGTGATAACAAAAAGCAGTAACTTTTAGTAGGCTTCATTATTACCTTTAAATCATCTATTTATCCTTTCACTATTGATACTTTATTATTTATACTTAAGGTGCACTGATGCCCCAGGCCCCCTTCTTTTACTACACCTTTAACAGAGACTTCTGAAATTACATGTTCTACATTGTCCCCACATCAAAGAAAATCTGTTTAAGCTACATCAGTAAGAAAAAACAAAAAACAAACCAAAAAAAAACCCCTAAAAAACCATCTTTACCAAAAGGGACAGACAATAAATTGGACTTCATAATTATTTTCACTACTGTAATTCATACTACTGCATGTTTTTTATTCTTATTATACATTAGTAATATAAAAATTTAAGTACTAGTTTTTAAAAATCAGTCTGTATTTACCTAATAAACATACATTTTTTAAAAATGAAAATTATAAGCAAAAGAAAATGTAGAGCTATTTTATTATAACTGACATGGTGGGGGAAAATGTCCTTTAGTTACAAAGTTTTATTATTTTAGAAATCATAAAGTTGGTAGCTCAAAAATAGAAATATTTTTCTTGCCTTTACCTCTAAAGGCTGAAATTTATTTTCAACTTAAAAAACCCAGAAGATTTGTCTTAGTTCTGTTCTGTAAACCTATTATTTGGCAGTAAAATATTTTAATCCTTTTAAAAATAAAGTTTTCATAAGAAAAATAGTTCATCCAGATTTCTGCTGTTTTACTGGTCCTAGTCTAAATGTTTTGTAGGTATGCTCTGTACTTCAAGGAAATTCCTTGAAGCTAGATAAAAGTACCAACTGTGCCACTGGAAGAGTTCACTGAAGGCCAGAGATCCAACACATTAAAAACAGAGCAGCTTGGGCTGGGGATCTAGCTCAGTGGTGCTGCCACCTGCCTCACAAGCACAAGGTCCCAAGTTTGGTTTCAAGTTTGATTCCAAGTTTGATCCCCGGTACCAAAAACAAAACAAAACAGAGCAGCCTGGAAATAATATCTTGTGCAAGGCCCTAGATCAGCTCTACCTCAAGCCTTTGGGATTTTTGCTTTGTACACATGGTAGTTAGAGATGAAAAATTGTCCTCACGTCTGGCATTGCGTCTATAGTCATATGAAATGAAGGTGCTATTATAAACTATAGTTACTACGTTCACAAAGAAAAGAACTACAAAACCACAATGTAATTATTCAATTAAAAAGAGCCCATTCAAGCTTAAATAACTGAAATTTATTAAGATCTAATGAGTAATAATTTGCAAGATGGGTGAAAAAAAGGCATAGACAATTTGGCCACATAAAAGAAAAATTTAAAAAACCAGATTCTCTAGTTTCTAAGTCCTTAAAAAGTGAATGTATCTGAACATGGCAAGATTTCAAAGAAATATGATTGTGAGGTTACTGACCAACAGGGTGCTACAATAGTGGGATTTACAAAGTAGGCAGAATTAATGAACATTTTTCTCTTATATGTGACCTAGTATAAAACAGGCTCCAGGAGTTTTATTTTTAAGTTATTCACAAACGTTAATTTTGCAAGTTTACCTAGCATCTAATCATTAATGTAAAGTAAGTCAATGTTTTATTTATGAACTTAAAAGAAAACCAAAGTGTCTTTTTTTCACCTCACAATACACACTGGCTAATGCAGGGCAGAGAAGTGGGAAGCACTGTATGAGAAACACATGAGTGGGCCATGTTTTGAGATTCTAGCACTCTTCCTTCCTTTATTAAAGTTTGCAGGCCTATTTACAGCACTATTATCTACAAACAACGAGAAGAGTATCCAAGTGTAAAGGCATCTTTCTAGTTCAAACTCGAGATAAACTTACCAAATCCCTGTGCAACACCCAGTTAGCATGTAGGTAGTGAATGCCATCTAGGATTTGATACAATAGTGACTTCACCATTCCCCGAGGTAACTGAACTGGCTTCTTATTTGCTTTAGAAGCTCTGTGAAACTTGATTATATGCTGAAATAAAGAAAAAGGCAATTTGACTATTTTCCAAACAGAGAAAGAAATGCTCAAGGATTTCCAAAGATAATAAAAATATAATTTTACTGTTTACTGTTTGATAACAAATAATTTAAAAATTCCCTAGTGATTGAGGTTAAAATTCCATTTCCTAACTATCAGTATATAATAGCATCTCAGGAAATAAATGATGAAAATAAGGAATTAGGAAATAGTGTGCAATTTTTAAAGTCAATTACTTTTGGAGTATACTTGATTGAAGTTTATCTAGTAGAAATTTTCAAAAACAGAATCTGTTTTACTCTGCAGGGATAAAATGAAAAAGCAAAAAAATCAAGTTCAAGAGCTACTCTAAGAATATAGATGTGGTGCCTATTTATGACACAGGTTATAAATAAAGCAGGTGGGAAAACATTTCAGTAAGAAATATTTAGAAACATGAAAGATTCAGATGAGAAAAAAAGTGCTTGATATCATCCATCAAAGCCTTTTCTGTATAATGTTATAGGAAATCCAGTAAAACAAAGTACAGCTTTATAAGTAAATCTACTGATAAAGTTTTATTTTTTAATGTTTTAAACTCTCTTGACAGGCTTCTTCATTAAGTACTCTCAAACTTCAGGAAAATCTTCAGCTCAACTATGTCCTGCACACCATTGTACACATACCTGGCAATAAATACCACAGAAAGCAGGATCATGACTGACATTTATACATGAATATTAAGGCTTGAAATAAACATAATAAAGGAATGAAATAGCTAACATTATAGATTAATATTTTCATTTTCTAATTTCTTTTGTTATACAGAATACTACATGGACATGGAATAACTAATGATTATTGGGAAAAAGTTTAACCTTCCATTGAAAAAATATATGATTAAATTATATTTTATTATAGCAGCATTATGCTATTTTAATTTTCTTCTCAGTCCTTTTCAAGGCAAATACAAGAGTTTTTAAATAAATAAATGAAATACTTATAGTAACTTAATGATGTAGAATATTTTGTCACTTATCATAAAATATGATATGAGAAGTCTGTTAAGATTAGTAAAAACAGGTTAATATAGAGCACTTAAGATAATTTAAAATCCTGCCAGAATAAGAATGAAAGGAACAAATATATACGAGGTTAAAATAATTAATGGACTCCGCATACATTTCTTCATTCTACTCTGTTATTAGAGTACCATAAATGACTTTTTATTAAAGCAATATTTTAAAACTACAAAAGACTAGGGTGGGAGAATTTCACACCTTTATTTTCTTTATATTCCAGGATATGGAACAAATACATGTATCCATACCATGAAATCTGCATTACCTAAGTGACTTCTTTTAAAAACTCTTACTACAGCTGTTCTGTTATCTTCTGTTGCCTTACTCCACCTAATCCACTTCAATTAAAACAAGAACATAACATGATAACTGTATGGATTTTGGTAAAGTGAATTGTCATTTGCTTTTTATGAACATTAAAAGTTATTTATTTGGCTTCACTGAGTATTATCAGTAAGATGATGTTAAAGACAATGATGAACTATATGTACATATAATGTATGACCTATTGCAATGTAATTTGCTAAAGTACAATTTCTGTAATCCCATGTAAAATTAAATGTTCCATACCAGGTGGGCTAGAAATCATATTGAATGTAATTTTTACTATATTTTATGCTAGAAGGTGGCTTATTACAACTTCTATCAATAAAACAGTCTTAAGAAATTTTGTCTTAAGTCCAACATCACTTCATGATGAAAACCCTGAAGAAAACAAGTATAGAAGGACCATATCTGAATAGGATAAAAACTATCTATGACAAAGCAATAGCTAGCATAATATTACATGAGAAAAAACTAAAAGCATTTCCCTAAAATCAGGAACAAGACAAGGATGTCCACTATCACCACTTCTATTCAACATACTATTTGAAATATTAGCTAGAGCAATTAGGAAAGATATAGAAATAAAGGCAAACAAAGAGGAAAAGAAGAACTCAAATTATCATTATTTGCAGATGACGTGACACACTACATAGAAAACCCAAAGAACTCCAACAAAAAACCTCTTACAAGTAATAACCAAATTCAACAATATAGCAAGATACAAGATCAACACATAAAAATCATTGACATTTGTATGTACCAATAATGAACTTGAGGAGAAGAAAATTATGAAAACAACACCATTCACCGTAGCTTCAAGAAAAATGAAGTACCAAGGAATTGACCTAACCACGGAAGTGAAAGAGCTCTACAGAGAACTACAGTACTCTGAAAAAGGAGATTGAAGAGGACATCAGAAAATGGAATGATGTCCCCAACTCCTGGATAGGTAGAATCAATATCGTTAAAATGACCATATTCCCAAAACTGTTATACAGTTTCACTGCAGTCCCAATCAAAATACCAACAGCATACTTTACAAATCTAGAGAAAATAATCCTAAAATTCATATGGAGCCAGAAACAATTTTGGGTAACAAGAGAAAAGCAGGAGGCATAGCAAGACCTGACTTTAAGCTATACTACAAAGCAATAGTGATCAAAACAGGATGGTAAAAACAACAACAACCACCACCAAAAAAATCCCCCCAAAACAGGATGGTCCTGGAACAAAAACAGATATGCGGATCAAAGGAAGAGAACTGAAGATACAGAAACTTCCCTACACACATTCAGCTATTTGATCTTTGACAAAGGGGCCCAAAACATATGTTGGAGAAAAGATAGCCTATTCAACAAACGGTTCTGGGAAGTTTGCAGAAGATTAAAACTGGACCCTTATCTCTCACCATTTACCAAATTAAAATAAAAATGGATCAAAGATCTAAACATTAAAATAGAAACATTAAACCTACTGGAAGATAAAATAGATAAAACAAAGATATAGGTGTAGGAAAAGATTTTCTAAACAGAACCTCAACTGCACAAGAAATAACAGGAAGAATCCACAAATGGGATTATATCAGACTAAGAAGCTTCTATACAACAAAAGAATCAATCAGTAGAGTGAAGGGACAACCTACAAGATGGGAAAAAATTTTACCACCTACTCTTCAGACAGAGGACTAATATCTAGAATATAAAAGAACTAAAAAAATTAAATCACCTAAAATTAAAGACCCAGTCAATAAATGGGCAAAGGAAATGAACAGACACTTCATGGAGGAAAAAATATAAATGATCAACAAGTATAGGAAAAAATGCTCAACATCTCTGCCTATTATAGAAATGCCTGGGCCTAAGTTTCTAAACCTATTCTTATCATAGGTCAGACAAACAAAAAAATAAGCCACAACCAATATTGGGACCTATGTTCACACTAATCTTATTTTGTGGTAGAGCTCTCATCTGCAAAGAATTTTTCCTATCCAAGTGTAGAGCAACTCAAGTAAGCGTGATAATGGAATTACTGTTGATGAAAATGAAAAAAATGCATTAGAATATCAAATATCAATTGTCAAAGATATCAAATAAATGATTAATGCTAGTTTCCTATAGCAGTACACTGTACTACATTTAGTTTATAGAGCTTTTCAAAAAAAATTGCTCCCCAGAAAAATCCTATAAAAAACAAGAAAAGTAGTACATTTTATAGATGTGGGAAGCTGCAGCTTCAGGGTCATTAAAAGATTTGCCTACTGACATTTAACAAGTAACAGGTACAATCATTAGATTTCAATTTAGCCCTCCAAACACATGTATTCTCCTACAAAAGTACACCACCTTTAATCTTAAATTCCTCCATACTGTTATTATGTACTTTTATGTAATTACTTTTTTATGAAAAAAGCTATAACTGTTAATAGCTGTTTATATTCTTTAGATTCTACTGTTTTCATTAGTATCTGTTACAAAGGTAAAAAATATGACAATATCAACAAGTAATATTGAAGCCAGGTATGGTAGCACATGCATGTAATTCCAGCACTCAGGAGGCTGAGGCACGAAAATTACAAGGCCAGCCTGAGCTACACAGTGAGTTTAAGGCCAGCGTGAACCTGAGACCCTGTCTCAAACCCGGCCCCCCCTCAAAAAAAGGTAACACTGGTTGAGAATCCATAAACTAAAAATGTGAAATCCAAAATGCTTCAAAATCTAAAATATTTTGATGACATGTCACAAATGCAAAGTTCTACACCATGAAATTCTATTTCATGCACAAAATTATTTAAAATATTGGGTAAAATAACCTTCAGGCTATATATACAAGGGGCATATGAAACATAAGTGAATTTCATGTTAGACTTGGGTCCCATCCCCCTTCAGATTTTAGATTGTTTGCATATACATATGAGACTTTATACATAAGCAAATATTCCAAAATCTGGATGATCAACGTTTTATACAAAGCAAAATACTCTAGCCTTGGTAATGCATTGACCACAGTTTTATGAGTTAACTTTATTTTAAAAATATAAACCTCATAGTAGGATGAGCTCTTAATTGTTCGAAGTCACTCTTAAAAATCTGATTGAAATCAATGGCTCATGTCAATCAGCAATTCATCTTACCCAGAGATCATGTTCAGCATAGTCAAACAGAAGCCATACTTTCCGATCAGCGTGAGACAGAAACACCTTTTGAAGAGAGATAACGTTTGGATGCTTAAGCTCTCGAAGTAACTGCAAAATAAGAAACATCCATTAAAATTTTTTACAATAAAAATACGCCACTCTTTGTAATTCAATCTTAAAATCTTAATGAGCACCCACATAAAGTTGAGGTATCTGTACAGATGCTTCAGTAGCAAATGAAGAAAAACCTGTGGGGAAAAGATACAGAAGAAGAAAAATTGCCTATTTTATTGTTGTTTGGTTGGTTATTTTGTTGATCTTCTTCTTCTGGTAATATATATGAAACATTAAATTACCATTTTAGTTCTTGTCAAGTAAACAAATCAGTGGCATTAAATATATTCAATTTTGTACACACTACTAACCATTTTAGAACTTTTTCATTACCAAAACAGAAACACTGTACTCATTAAACAATACCCTTTTCCTCCAGCCCTCTGTCTGTCAGATTCCGCCAGTTTTACACACCTCATGTAAGTGGAATCCCACAACATCTGTACTTTTGTGCTTGGCTTATATCATTTCACATACTGTCTTCAATGTTAATCCATGTTATGGACCCTATAAAGACCTACTCTTTTTCATGGATGAATACATTTCATTATATCTATCTATCTATCTATCTATCTATCTATCTATCTATCTATCTATCTATCTATCTATCTGAACTTACAATGGGTTTACATCCCAATAAAGCCACCATAAGTTGAAAATGCATTTAATTAATTCACCTAGTCTGCAGAATACTGTAGTTCAACTATACAATATACTGCATGATAACAACTTTTTATACTGACCATTTGGCAGCATACTATAACATACTGCATGGAGTTAGACCAGGAAAAAAAAAAATGAAACTAAATTCAAAATATATTTTCTACTAATGCATATGGATTCTGCACGACTGTAAAAACAGAAAATTCTAAGTCAAGGACTGTTTATATGTACATTTTTAACTGTACTGTCTATATGTACAGTTATTTATTGGTGGATACTTGGGTTATTTCAAACTTTTTGGCTATTGTGAATAATGCTGTTATGAACATTAGTGTAGAAAAATCTGTTTGAGGTCCTGCTTTCAATTCTTTGGATGTATGTCTATGAAGACATTTCTGGATTATAGATTATTCTGTGTTTAACTTTTTGAGAGCCCATCAAACTGGTTTTCAGCATCTGCATCACATCCTCAACTGCAATGCATAATGATTTCAATTTATCTAGATCCTTGCCAACATTTATTTTCTTAAAATAAAAAAAAGCAGCAAAACAAAACAAAATAGCCATCCTAATGGGTATGAAGTAGTATCTCACTGTGGTTTTGATTTGCATTTCCCTATTTACTAATGGTATTGAGTATCTTTTCATGAGCTTATTGGTCATTTATACATCTCCTCGAAGAGAAATGTCTATTCAATACCTTTGTCTAGTTTTTAATCAAGATTTTTGTTTTTGATATATTATAGAAGTTCTTTATATCATCTATATATGAATCTCACCAGATACATGATTTACAAATACTTTCTTCAATCCTAAGTTGTATACGATTTGCCATCATAAAACAACTAAATTTAAAACAAATCTGTAGTTTGTAACATTTATAAATATCAAAGGCTTAAGTAAATGCAGTATTAGGAAATACAATACTCAACAACATCACATATTAAATGAGAACTAAGATTTATAACTATGATACAGTAGCTAATTTCAACCATTTATATTACATTGTAAAACTGACTAAATTTTTGCTTTTTTCCATAAAATAATAAAGAATTCATACAGAGAGAAGCATCCAAGTAGAGCATGAGTTTATGCATTGAACTTTTCTCACCTCCTAAAAGGATGCTCTTTTACTTCAAATCTTTTATCTCCCTATTTTATGATAACCAAGTGGCCCTAATAATCCATCCAGTTAAAAAGCGCCCCTTCCCCTGCCAAGCACAAACAAAAATAGCAACTACAACAAGAAAAGGCTTCTCACAAAGCCTGACTCTATGTTCTTATCAGTTAAAACAGATGTACCCAGTGCCTTCCAAATATACACAATACTGGACAACCACGTGAGAAAGTCAAAGTCTTAGAACTTACACTTTTAGTGTCTTTTACAAGAACATTGCTACCAAAACAAGAATCAGCATAGTGTAATGTTAACATTATATTCAGGGGCTCTGAAATGAACTTCACCAGTGAAGACTATGAGTGGACCAAATACGAAGTCACATATTAATTATCACTATTGAGAGTGATAACTATTTTATTTAGAAGCAAGATTAAATTGAGGTTATATATTTTTGCTTTAAGTACAATAAAATTTTCAGGAACACTAAAGCCACTATCTAAAATTGTCTATGTACCAATTAATAAACCAGGTAAATAATCTGACACTCAGGAAGAGGTGATGCTAAGGTAGTTTAATTTTAGTTCAGTGTTTTTTTTTTTTTAATACCTCAAAACGAACACATACCTAAGCTAGAAAGCTATTTCAAATCCTTTATGAAGACTGGCAAATTCCAAAGCTTTGGCAAAGATACTATCAATTATTAGAAACCTACATATATAATTATTCTTAGATGTCTCTTGAATTTTACCTCTTATATGAAGTTTTGCTCCTGTATTTAAAAAAGAACCAGTAAACATTATGTTAAACTATTTCTAGGTGCCAAGTATGGTACTAACATATAATATGCGTTATTTCATTTAATCATGAATTAATCCCATGAAATATTTATATTTACCCCCATTTTACAAAGAAGGATGCAGTAGGGAGGGGGAAGGCTAAATAATAGCCTCAAAGTCACATTCCTAGGAAATGCTTAAATGGACCAGAGCTTAAACACTTTTAAAATTAATTAACCTTTTTTTGTGGTACTGGGGATCAAACTCAGGACCTTGCACTTTCGAGGCAGGTGGTGGCACTACTGAGCTAAATACCCAGCCCTAAAATTAATTAACTTGTAAAACACAAAGCCAGTACTTGTAACTAGTATGCTCTAATATTAATATTTCTCAAGAGTTAATACCCTGGAGTAATAGTTCCCTATAATTCAGAGACACAGATGTTTTAAAAATGTACAACCAAACATACCTCTAGTGTTTCATCTATGGACTAAAATTAATGCTTTCGTAAAGCCAATCTACTTCTCCAAATATTTTTTTTTCAAAATCCATCTGATTAGCCAGACAAAAGTCAAGGAGGACAACGACTTTATTAGTGAGTTAGTAACTTTACTAGAGTTATTAAGTAATAGTGTTATAAACTAAATTATATTTTGTTAAAATTCATACAATGAAGCCCTGATAGCCAAATAGCTTAGAATGTAACAGTATTTGGAGACAGGGCCTTTAAGGACATCTGGTTAAATGACGCCATTACAGTGGGCCATAATCCAATCTGACTACTCTCTATGATATGAGGACATACAAAGAGCCAACAGGGCTGTCCTGGATGATGATCTGAAAAGCTCTTAAGAGGAAGGCCATAGCCATCTGCAAGCCAAAGCAAGGCTTCACGGAAAATCAATTCTGTGGGTACCTTAGTCTTGGACTTCCAGATTCCACAATAAAAAAAAAAACCTCTTTTGTTCAAGCCACTCAATCAATCCATGGTATTTTGCTACTGCGACCCTAACAAATACAGTAAGTAACTATTAGTACTAAGTAAGCTCCATATGTTAGGTGATTTTTGTTGTTTTGAACAGAGAAATTCAAAAAGATAGGTACTCTGGGATTGCAGATTGCTTTGGGATGGGAAATGAAAACATAGAACTGAGAGCCTCAGTGGAGAATCATCTCTCCACAAACATTCCCACTGAAAAGCTTTCAAAACAACAAGTTGCTGTGCTGCATTTGCCAGACCAGGTACTGTGGAATATGCTTTGCCAGGTCTCAGGGGTAACAAATGTTACTCCTGGTGAAGTCCTCTAATAGGAGGCAAATGCATATAAGCAGACAATTCTAAGACCGTTGTTGTAATAACTGACATCTATTGAACAACACTTATGGAGGGTAGCTAATGTCCACTGAGAGTCTGATCTAACAAATATTTTAAGCTCCTGATAAAAACTCTATGAGACATTATTAGTATTACTTTGACGAAACTCGAGACACAGACAAATTAAGTAACTTGCTTTGGGTGCAGAGGCCCAGGAGTCTGGTGAGGGTCTTATTCAACATATGCACTACTATGTGGCTGACACTCTGACACTGGAAGCATTCATTGCAGGTGTATGCCACCATGATCAGCTTCAAGAAAAAAATTTTAAAGCTATAAAACATTTTCTTCAACAAAACTATTTTAAACTGATTAAAAACTAAGGTGCACTGTTGCAAACTGATAAAAACTGAAGTGCACAGGTTGAAGTAGAAGTGAGTTATTAAAGTAGTATAGAAGCTTTACCTCTTCTTCCCAATTTCACTGTAAGTAACCTGGAATACTGATGGACCACGGATGTACAGTTGGAAAAATAACTAAACTAAAGGCATTCCAGGTCACAGAAAATTCTGAAAATGTAGAAGAAAAACTACTTATAATAAAGTGAGTATGAAGATATGCAATGTTCTTTGCTTTAGAAGAAATTCTGAGTTTTATCCTTTCTCCCTTCTACAATTACTTTCTGAGCAATGGCTATATGCTAGACTTAAGACACGCTGGCGAAGAAATGAATTAGTCTACTAGGATAGGAGCAAAAGTCAGTAAACAGAATAAAATCTTGCAATTGGCTATAAGTGTTATTAAAAAAAAAAACAAACTTGGTGTGAGAATTTCTCTGAGGGAAGGCATTAAATCAGATAATATTTGTCAGACAAGATGGAAACTTTTTTTAATCCTTAACTTTTTGTCATACACAATTCCTCTGTGTACCACTATCCACTTACAGCGAAATCTTTATCTATATTCACATTCCCTACTCTCCCTTCACCCTGAATTATTTTGAAGTAAATTCCAATTTCACCAATAAGTATTTCACTATCTACATACACCCTAAGCAAGTGGTATTCATCACAAGGATACGGGGATGGATCAACATATACAAATCAGTAACCGTAACACACTATATCAATAGAGCCAAGGACAAAAACCATATGATCATCTCAATAGATGCAGAAAAGGCATTTGACAAACTTCAACACGCATTTATGAAAAAAAACCCAACAAAAAATTCGAATAAACGGTCTCTACCTCAATCTGATAAAAGCCATCTATGAAAAACCAACAGCCAATATCATACTAAATGGTCAAAAACTGAAATCCTTCACG
>NW_004624776.1:12227618-12274873 GCF_000247695.1 Heterocephalus glaber
AATGTAAATGTATTGTATATCTAAAATGTATCAATAAAGAATTTAAGAGGAAAAAAAAGATATATATAAAATGCAAACAGTTCTGTATTTATTAAGAAAATAATATCAGTTAGTGGATTTTATCAAATACTTAAGGAAGAAAAACTACCAACTGCAACCAAACTGTCAAAATATAGAGTATGAAGAAATACTGCCTAACTTTTACCATTAGAACAACATAATCCCAGTATCAAAATCTGACAAAAACATTACAAAAAAAAAAATTAGAGACTAACACCACTCAAACTCATATATAAAATACTAAACAAGGCCAGGGATTTAGCTCAGTCGTTCCGCCACCTGCCTTGCAAGCACAATGTCCTGAGTTCAATCCCCAGTACCAAAACAAAAACAAAAACAAAAACAAAAACAAAATACTAAACAATGCATTAGAAAAACATCTGGCAGATAAAATGTAAGAAATCATGAAAAATAAGCCATCAGAAAATGGCAAAACATCCCATTCCTGGATAGGCAGAAACAATATAATCAAACTGGCCATATTTCCACAATTAATATAGAGATTTAATACAATCCCAACCAAAATGCCAACAGCATTCCTCACAGAACTAGAGAATACAATCCTAGAATCCATGTGGAATCAGAAGAGACCCAGAATAGCAAAAGCAAAAACCTGGTAACAAGAACACAGCAGGATGCTTCTCAATCCTGAACCTGAAATTATATCAAAGCTACAATGATTAAAAAAAAAAATACAGCATGATACTTGCAAAAAAACAGATACAGGGACTAATGGAGCAGTATAGAGGATGCAGAAACAACCCTAGGGATATTCAAAGATCACATTCTTGATCTTTAACTAAGGAGGCAAAAATACACAAGGGAGGAAAGACAGCCGGCCTCTTTAATAAATGGTATTCGCTATCCACATGCAGAAGACTGAATCTAGACCCACATGTCTGACCATGTACTTTAGTAAACTCAAAACAGATCACAGATCTAAATATTAAAATAAACATTTTATTTTTTTATTTTTTGGTACCAGGGATCGAACTCAGGACCTCATGCTTGTGAGGCAGGCAGCAGAACCACTGAGTGAAATCCCCAGCCCTAAAATAAACTTTTTATAATAAACATTTAATGTTATAATAAATATTGTAATAATAAACATTGTTATTATAATAAACATTGCTGGAAGATAAAACAGGTAAAAGTTTTGAAGTCATAGAAATAGGCATGGACTTTCTGAACAGAACCCCAATTGTACAGGAAATAATACCAAGAATCAACAAATGGGATTATATCAAATTTAAAAGCTTCTGCACAGCAAACAAAACTCCCTATTGAAGAGACAACCTACAGAATGGGAAATGTTGTCCATCAGCTATTCCCCAGCCAGAGGACTAATATCTACAATACATAAAGAACTAAAAAAAAAAAATTAGATGCCCTCCAAAAATAAAAGACCCAGTTAAAAAATGGGCAACTGAAATGAAAAGACACTCCTCAGAAGTACAAATGGCCAATAAGTATATGAAAAAAGGTTCAACACTGCTGGCCATTTAAGAAATGCAAATTTAAACAATGCTAAGAATCCATCTTACTCCAGAAATAATGGCTTTCATCAAGAAATCAAGCACCAAATGGTGGGGAGACTATGGGGGAATAAGGAACCCGCCTACATTGCTGCAGGGAATGTAAACTAGTACAACCACTGTGGGAATCAGTATGGAGATTCCTCAATAAACTAAAACTAGAAATTCCATTAGACACATCCATTACCCTTCTAGGTATCTTCCCAAAAGAGTTAAAGACAATATTAAAGGGATACATGCATACTCATGTTTATAGCAATGTAACTCATAACAGCTAAATCTTGGAAGTAGCCTACAAGACCATGAACAGATGAATGAATAAAGAAACTGTGGTATTTAGTATTTATACACAATAGAGTGCTTGAGTCATTTATAGGGAAAGGGATGCACCTTGGGACCACAATGTAAAGTGAAATAAATTAGATATACAAGTTTAAATATTGCATGATTTTTGTTATGAGAAATTCAAAGTATAAAGAATAAAATAAAAGATAATAGAAAGCAAGGAGATAGATCTTTTTCAAACTGGGAAGTGATCAAGAGATGGAGGGGGCAAGGGAGGGAAAGGGGACAAAAAAAGAACTGATATATATTATGTACATGTACCAACTCTCCACAAGGAATGTAATCTTATGTAAACATGTACTAATAAAATATAAAAACTGAATAAGAAAAGAAAAACAAATCCAGCAACATATAATCAAGTGCAGATTATTTCAGGAATGCAAAACTTAATATTAGACATTAGAAAATTAAACAATGTAATTTTCCAATTTAATGGAACAAAATAGAAGAACTGTAAATACATATAAAAAAAGCATGTGACAAAATTCAACATTAAAAAATTCTCAGAAAACTAGGAATAGAAGAGAACTTCCTAAATCTGATTCACGGCAACTATGACAAAACCTAGTTAACATTATACTAAATGTTAGGTGAGGAACAAGTCAAAAATGCCTGCTCTCATCATTCAACACTATGTGAAATGTCTTACCCAGTGCTTTGTAAAGAAAAAAAAAGAAATGAAAAGCATAACATATTGAAAAGAAATAAATCTATCCTATTCATAGGTGACATAGTTATTTATATAGAAAAGCCCACAGAACCACCACAAATTTATTAGTGAATTTAGAAATCTCTCAAGACATGATACACAATACAGTATACAATATAAAAAAATTCTATTTCTGAGAAAAGACAGGAATAAACAAAAATAAAATATTTTTTAAAAATTTATTTTTACTATTAGAAAACATGAACTTGTTAAATTCACTAAAGAGTGAATTTAACAAAAGGTGCGCAAAACCTCTACCCTAAAACTATAAATGTAAAACACTGTTGAGAAATTTTTAAAAATCTTATAAAATGGAAAGTATGTCTTTCCATTTGCTTAGGTCTCAGTATTATTAAGATATGAATTTTCAAAAAAAAAAAGATATGAATTTTCCCTGGATTGATTGAAATCATAATCCCAGAAGGCACTTTTCAGAAATAGAAGCTGACTAGCAGATTCAAAAATTTATATAATTCAAAGGATCTAACATAGCTCAAATAATCCTGCTAGAACAAAGATGATGGACTTACATCTGACTTGGTAAATAACTAAAAAAAAAAGAGGTCAATAGAGAGCCTAAAAATATGCCTACATTTATACAGTCCTTTAATGGGTGAGTGGTTAAAGACTGCTTTACCAAGATACAGGAAATAGAAAAGAAAACTTTGTAAGTTAGACATCCTCAAAATTAAAAATTTTTGCTCATCGTAGATTCAAGAACCATGATCAAACATACCAAAAGTGGACTTTCCAATTTCTTTCTGCATTTGATTATATTTACAATTATCAACATCTGCAAGAAGTAACCAAAGTATAAAAGACACATTGTCATCAATTCCCCTCAAAAAATCCCCTTAAATTTACTTGTCTATCCCATCATCCTTGCCCATTTTTCTGGAACTTTTCTTTCCTAAAAACATGGTGTTTCCTTACCCACTTTATTCACCAGATCTGGCTCCATGTAAATTCTGGCTCTTTTCCAAAGTCAAAATGACCATAAAAAGTAAACATTTTGAAGTGATTCAAGACATTGAGGCGGCTCCAACAGCTCAACTAAAGGTACTCACAAAAGAGGATTTTCAGAACTGCTTCAGAGTCAAGAATAATGGGATAAGTGTTTGAAGCAAGGGGGGGAGTATTTTGAGGGGGGTTAATGGCAATGTATCTTTTGTGATAATTTTAAAAATTTAAACATTTACCATATTTTTATTACACCATGTATGTAACAAGGACATGTGTTTCAGAATTGAATGGGATTTTGTTTTGTTTTTTGATATTTTGTTTTTTAAAAGCATTTTCTTTGCGCGCGCGCACACACACACACACACACACACACACACACAAGGGGAAAAGACCTGTAGGTATATAATGCATGAATTTTCATATACAGAACATTATTAACACTCTGAAATCTCCCTGTCCCATTTCTTGTCATTGTTTCCTCCAAGGACAGCCACTATCCTAACTTCCGACTTCACTGACCGTAATTTAATAGATTTTAATTCTTTACAACTAATTTGCATATACAGAATAATAGAAGGTGAAGAACTGATAGTCAGTGTATAGGTCTCTTGTTCCAGATTCAAGAGCATTAAAATTTATCAATTACAGTAATTTTAATATATCTTTCCTACATGGTATACTCTTGGCTAAGAATGTCCTCCCTCTCACCCTATACTTCCCTCGTGGAGGTGGTTCTCATATGTTCTCCCAAACCTGAAATCTTTGACTCTTCATTCTAGATGTATACTCTTGTCCCATTCCCACACACTTTTATCATTTGTGCCTGGTCCCGTTTGTATTGTAAGATTTAGGAATCTCTTTTCCTCAGCATAGAGTAAATACTTGAGGCCAGGGACCCTCATTTTGTCCTGTTTCTTTACTCTTCCTATTCTAATCACTGTCCCCATCAACATGGTACACAATAAATGACTGTTGATGAAGGCTCATTGTCACAAAATCTGTTAAATGAGCACAGTTATTTATATTAATGTTTCCAGGTCATAAAAGCCCATTTATGTGTAGATAGAAGGGCTGAAAAGAACAAAAGCAAAGATTATAATATATAATCCCAAAATATTCTGATTAAAGTCAGAAAAAAAATTTGGACTCAGAATTTTAAATTTAAAAAAAAATTAAATGAGGCTAAAACAAAATCAAAACTGAAATAAAATCTTAAGGAAGTAATGCTCAATTTAAATCCATGTATAATGATTAAGTAATGCATTAATATGAAGAATACTTCCCTTTGGAATAAAAATGAGGTTCTAATTACCATATGGAAAGCTATACTTCCAAAAGAAAAAGGCATAAATTTTTTCATACTCAAATGAACAGATACAATGATAACCAAACGTATGATCATATTTTAATTTGATATACTAATGATATTAATCCTATCTTATTAAAATAGTAATGCCATTAATCCCATCTTATTAAAAAATATTAATTTTATATGGACTAATCACTTTTATTGACCCAAATGAAATAACAACTAGAACCTTAACTGTTAGTGACATTTATTGGAAAATACATATATCCCTATAAACATATTCATGTTAACTTTATCATAAATAAATGAATTTATGCAGAAATTCCTGCTAGAAATATATGCCTTTTATTTCTCCTCAGAAAAAAAGTCAGGCATGGCAGTGCACGTCTGTGATTTCAGCACTCATGAGGCTGAGGCAGAAGTATTGCCATGAATTTGAGACCAGTCTGGACTACACAATGAGTTCAAGATCAGCCTGGACTACATAGTGAGACTTTGTCTCAAAAAAGTACAAAAAATGAAAACAAAAACAATTTTCCCATAAATGCTTGACATAAAAAGTATTCATTAGCTTTCAATTAATGTGGCAAATGTAATACAAAGACCTATACAGTTGACACTTGTAAATCAATTGATAATAATAAAAAGAGCTTTACTTACGGCTATTTCTCTACATGCTGACATAGAGATCCCAGTTCCTTCTATTTGTTTTAAAGCATAGTCTTTATCATCTTTCCTGTAAAAACAAAGTTATTTTAATATACAGATAAATCTATACTTATGTACATTTTAATCAAGCAAACATAAATTAAAAATAAGTCAGGTTTAATACACATTCAATACCTTTCATACGTGATCACATAATGTGATGTAGGAGAATTCTATAGATAACGTGGGGTAGTTCCATTATTTGAAGAGGCAAGTTAGCTTCAAAGGAATAAAAGATTTGTCCAAGGCTCCATATTTATTTATGGAAGACAGGTTCAGACAGAGCTCTAGACTTGTAGTAGTAATAGGTTGCTTCTAGTCTAATATATGTATAAGAGTAGAATATGTATACATATATATACCAACTCAGATATCAGTGGGTTAAAAATGCATCACTAAAGCACAAAATGGTTATAATTTTAAAAACAAATTATAATCATCATAATCTGATAATGAATTATGTAGGCTATTCCCAAGTAACTTCAAGAGATATTCACTCAATGTGCATGTACTAAGCATTTACTATATATCCAGAATTATGCTAGGTATTGGGGATATGAGAGCTCTGTCTTCCAGGAAACTTGCTGTGTGTCTATTGGCCTACATGAACAGCTAATCTGCCCTAATAGAATATGATAAATGCTATGATCCGATAAGTAAGTCTAAACCAAAGAAAGTTACCCAAAGGTTCTTCTGGTGGAAGAACCAAGCAAAGACTTCTAGCAAGTATCTAACTGAGGAATGAATGGTTGTTCTCAAGTTTTTTGGACTCAGGCCCTTTATTCTCTTGGAAATTTCTTGAGGACTCTGAAGAGATTTTGTTGATTAAATACCTACCCTATTAGAATTTAAAGATAGAAACTTTTAAAAGGCAATGATACAAAAGCCCATATCCATATGCCATTAGATCAACAGTGTTGTCATGCCACCTAATGAGATTAAAAAAGGTAACTAATGTCATAGCATTGTTATGAGATTTTTTTCAGGACCTCTGAAAGGATCTCAGGAACACTTAGGTATCCCAGATCACACTTTTGAGAACTACTGTGTGTAAGTGTGAAAGTATATGGAGTGAAAGAAAATAAAGTATTTGAGAAAGAATGGACACAATACATAACTAAAGATTATGAGGCTGGGGATAAAATTAGGAACCAGAATCTGAAAGTATTTACTCCAAAAACAATAAGGAGGGATCCTTTAAAGTTTTTTGTTTTTTTAAAGGAAAGTATCAATTATACCAAATAGAAGGGTCAAAGTGATAGGTTTGGATACAGTGCAGGTTTAATTTAATGAGTTAGTAACTCTTGTAAAATCAGTTCATTTAATATTTTATTGTTTTAAGTTATTATTAAAACTTACATTGCTTTCTTTTTGCTTTTATAACACATTTTTTACCAAGTCCTTAGGAAAATCAATCCCAATTACAATAACACAAATGTACAATGTAAAGCATTTAAAAAACAACATACACACAAATACTGTAAATAAACTTTTTACTTTTACAGTTACCTTAAAATGGTGGTACAAGTGCTGGCGATTTGGGGATTTAGCTCAGTGGAGCTGCTGCCTGCCTCACAAGCAGAAGATCCTGAGTTCGATCCCCAGTAGCAAAATGAAGAAAAAAAAAAAAATGGTGGTACAGTACATTACAGCAAGTGTGAATAAACTATTTTTACTTTCACAGTTCCCATAAAATGGTGGTATAGTACAGTACAACTGGTATATAGGGGATTGCATGGAGTGAACTGAGAAGTTACTAACTGGAGGAGAGAGGGTAGGTGGGAGACAGTGGAGTTGAAGGATCATCAGCAATAGGAGATGGAGGGCAAGATGAAATTTCACTCATACTTTAGGCTAATCACACAGTTTTTTTGATGGATTCAATTTTGTCTATTCTCTTGAAAAACAGTCCAGTGATGTCGGAGTAGTAGCTCTTTTTTTTATCACAGATGACTCTAGCACTGAATGGCATTCTTAATGACAGCTGTAACCTTCGTGTACCATTCTACGTCAGGTCCTGTGCCTCAACAACGAACACTGTTTTTTCAAGTAAAGAAAATCCCCTTGCCATTTCCTGTGTTGTGAATCTCTTTGGATCTTCAGTTCCATCTTCCTCTTGGCTCTCTTCATCTTTTTACTGGTCCTCTAATTCCATCAGGTCCTCAACAGTAAGCTC
Source organism: Heterocephalus glaber (assembly GCF_000247695.1). The sequence goes on from NW_004624776.1 coordinate 12,235,424, forward strand.
CTCATGTTGCACAGCAAGGAGTTCAATGAAGCTGTCCTCTTACGATCTAGCTCCAGCTTCTTGCTAAGGGTCACTAAGGTGTTGGCAACCTCTTTGGACTCAATAACCATTTCCTCAAGTCCATGAACTTCACGAACAAACTGCAGGCAAAGGTTCTTCCAACCCCATTCATGGTGACACCCGAAACCTCATGTGAAGCAAAGTTGTATTTTCCATGCTCTTGAAGATGTTACAGTCCTTCCAAAGTTTTCACAAGGCTGTTGCATTTCATCAATTGCCTTCACTGCCTGGTAAATGTGACATAGATAATGTTTCTTGAAAATAATAATAACTTCTTGGTTGCTGATAGGTTGGATGAGCACTGTCTTACTTTTCTCACTGCTGAGACAAAATACCTGGCATCCAAAATTAAAGGAGGAAAGGTTTATTGTAGTTCAGTTTGTAGAGGTCTTAGTTCATAGTAAGCTGCTCCAAGTCAGGGTGGCATGGCAGAGGGGCATCACAGAAGAGAAACAGTTCATGGCACACAGAAGACAACAAAGTAACAAGGCAGCAGCAAGTGACAACAGCAGCCTGCTTTCTGTCCCTTATATTCTATCCAGGCTACTTTTTCTATCCAGGGGAGCCTTCTTATTATCCACACGCAGAACTATGCCAAACCAATCAATAGACTAATTTAGTGATAACACACCCTTCATCTCAGGATTACATGCTCTAGATCTAGTCACCTCTGAAAAGCCCCACCTATGACTACTTGAGGCTGTAGAAGGACACATAGACATAGGCCATAATAAGCACTGTAGTATTCAGCAGCAAATGCACTGCTTTGACTTTGAGAAGAAAGTCATCCATGAATTGGGGGTGACCTGGTGTACTGTTAAGCAGCAAAAGAATGTGGAATGGGGTGTCTTTCTCCAAACAATATTTCTCTATCTCTGGGATAAAGTGCTAGAAAAACCAGTCCTGGAAATTGGCCTGGGTAACCTAAGCTTTGGAGTTACTCTTCTACACAATAGATAGAGGACCCTTGGCTATATTTTTGAGGGATCTTGGGTTCTCTGAATGGTAAAACTAAGAGAGGCTTTAGTTTCATATTGCTGAAGCACTGCCACCAAACAACAGACTAAGTCTGTCCTTTGCTATTTAGAGGCCTGGCATCAACATTTTCTTCTTACTGATGTAAGAAGATGTTCTGGCATCTACTTCCAATATAGTTCTGTCTCAATGTTACAAATCTGTTGGGGTAAATAAGCAACTTCATCATTAACTTCTCTTAAGTGTTGCTGGAAATTCTTGGCCAGCAATGGTATCTGCACTTGCAGCCTCAGGCTGGCTCTAGCCTTGAATCTGTTAAACCACCCATGGCTGTCAGTAAAAGAAGCACCCTGTTCCCTCTGGTTTTTCTTCAAGTCTTCAAACAAGCTTTTAGCTTTTTCTTGAATAAGCATTGAAGGGAACTTGATGCTGATGCTAAATCCACACAGTGAGAAGTCTCTCCATCTCTTACCATTTGACCACGCCTTTTGGATATTACTGACTTTGTTGGCATAGCAGTTTTCACATGTCCCATGTTCTTGTCTTTGTTTTTTAGAAATGTGCCAATAGTTGACTGATGCATAAGAATGAGTGATGTCTTCCATCTTTTTGCCTCAGTCCAATCTTAATTATTTTCACTTTTGTCCCCATGATTATTGCTTTGCACTTCCTTGCAGTCCCCTCCACATCACGTTTGCTCTTCCTCTTGCTTCTGGACATCTTGGTCTCTGACTGAGCACTGTACTACTGTACACTATCACACTCTACAGCAAGCACAAAGCAGCACAACTGTGACAATGTTTGGCAGACATGTGAGCTACTTTTGTGATTTGTTCCCATCTGTGAATGTTTATAAGTCAGGGACTTATTATATTATAAAAAGTTCAAGATTATATAAAAACTTACACACAGATTGTACATGGGACTGGTCACATGCCAGAGAAATGTAAATGAATGTAAAGATGCAGTATTAAAACCTAACTGCATAAACTTACCTGTGTTACATATTGTAGTAATTTTATAGCCATCTCTTGTTGCTATTTTAGAGAGTCAAAAGTCATACTCAGATTTCTGTTTGATGGTGTGTAAGCATGCCAAGCCCCATGTTGTTCCAATATTAATTATACAACTGTATAGTGAAACTATAAAGAGCTCCAGAAAGTTTAGTTTAACCTAAACTCTTAATACTTAAAGAAGTTTGCCAGGAAGAGAGAAAAGCATGGAGGAGAGCAATCAATAGCTATATATGATACCCCAGAAAGTACAATAGTACAGACATAATAGCTACAGAAGCATGGCAATGGCATGATCAAAGAATATGAGTAGCAGCAAGTGATTTCATCACACTGAAACATGTCATGAAGAAATGGTTACTGGGAATAGGCCTGACCACAAACGAGATTTTAGGAATAGAAGAGGTAAGTTTGGAGGAGGTCTTCTATGTCATTCGTCTCCAAAGAGAAGTACAGTGTATGTACTTCATACAAACAGATGAATATGAGAAGAAAATATTACATGCTATAGTTTGAACCTTAAATGCCCACCCCCCAAAGGCACATGTGTTAAAAGCTTGGTCTTTAGCCTTTAGGACTACTGAAAGGTGATCAAAACTTTTAAAACGTAGGGCCTTGTGGGAAGTGCTCCAGTCACTGGGGATGAGCCCTTGGAAGGGGTTGTGGGACCCTGGTCCCTTCTTGTTCCTATTACACATTCCAAGCTATAAGGTGAATGGGGTGCTCCACCAAGTGCTTCTATCATAAAATGACCCCCACAGGCCAAAAGCAACTAGGGCAGCTGATCATGAATTGGAACCTTCAAAACTGTGAGTTGGAATAAATCCTTTCTTTTTATAAGTTTAATCACCTCAGTATTTGTTACAGTAAAGGAAAGCTGACTAAGAAGTTACATTTTAAAGAAGTTGAAGGGAAGTGTGTTATATGCGAAGACTAAATTGAAGAAGATGAAATCAAGGTGAACACTTTTGCCTTTAAAAAATAGGAGAAGTAAAATGAAAATATTAAGCTTAAAAACTGGATAGTATTTCACCAAAAGAGAGTACTGAACACACACATGAAGCTTCACTACCTCCTAAATTCTACTAAAAACCATAAGGATGAAAAAGGGAGAGAAGATAAAAATCATAAATTGGTACGATGATTAATCTTGATCATCAACTTGATTGGATTGGGAAATTAGGAAAGCACACTTCTGGGTGTGTCTATGGTGTTTCCAGATATGACTGGCATGTGAGACAAAACATCAGGAAGAAGATCTGCCCTGAATGTGGGCAGCACTGTCCAACAGGCTGGGAGCCCAGATGGAACAAAAGTGGGAAGAGCAAGAAGCTCCCCGCAAAAGCTATCTCTACCCTGCTCCCAACCATCACGAGGTAAATAGCTCTACCTCATCTCATCCTTTGTCCTATCTCTCCCTCACAATAGGACCAGAAATGGAGCCAAGTGACCCTGGACAAAAACCACTGAGACTATGACTCAAAATAAAGGTTTTCTTCTTTGAATTGTTTTTCTAAAGCATTTTTTTTAATACCAATGGAAATCTGAGTAATATAAGTAGAAAGAAAATAGGCAAACAATTGAGAGGATTCATAGAATGAAAATGGCAAACGATTGAGAGGATTCAGGAAAACAGAATCAGAGATGAGAGTGATGAAAGCTGAGAATCAATCAGATTTACACAGCAAAGTCCTCCAAAGCAGAGAACTGAGAATTTAAGTTTAGAAGTAGATTTGGCTGGATGAAAGATAAATGGGAAGACATATCTCATGAAACAGATCAGAAAAACAAAGTGAGAAAAAATGTGAAAGTAAATTAGAGAAATCTTAGGAGCAACCTAAGAGATCCAATACACAAATAATTAGGAGCTTCAGAAAAAACAGAAAATAAAGGAAAGAAACTTTAAAAACAAATGAAGGAAACTTCTCACACTGAAAGACATTTTGCAAAACTGAAAAGGCCCACTGAACTCCCATTATAAATGGATTAAAAACAGATATATCCAAGACACAATACCTAGATGTTTCAGAAAAGTAGAGGCAGAACATTTTACAAATTTCCAATGAGAATGGGCAACAAGTCACTTACGAAGCATCAGGAATCCAGAGATCTTTGGTCTTTTCAACACCAGTTTTGGAAGCCACAATTAGACTAGTTGTACATTGTATAAAACCATTAAATATTGATTACATTGTCAACAGATGTGATTTGGCAGTTTAAGTTCCATGTAGGAGTATATGTGGAGAATTACATTGTCAGCTGCAATGATTGAAAAACATACTGGAATAGTCATCCAGATTAAGGAGCTTGAGCCAGAATGTAAATCAGTGCACTGCTCTCTTCAGGAAAAAGTCATGCTACAAAGAAAAAAAAAAAAAAAAATGCGGCTGAACAAGTCACTATGCTTAGTTGTGCACTAAAATTCATGAATTACATAAAGACTAATTTGTTAAATTTAAGATTTAATTGTCTTAATTACATCATTGTAAACTATCATTGCATACTGAGGTATGATGATTATTTAAAGTCAAAGGTTTGTGAGAATGATGAAACTAGGGAATAAAATCCTAGTGATTACACAAGATAATAAACACCCTAATGTTTTGGAGATATAAACTGAACAGTTTAATTTGCTTTAGTGTGGTACCATTTCTATTTTTAATGACCTTGTTATGCCCACTAGATAAAGAAGGCACAAATTCAAACAGATAACCTTAATACATATCCACAATCATATTTCAAATCATTTTTCATAAAAGTTCTTTATTTCAAAGAACTGAAGGTCCTAAACATTACTGTTCTTATTGATATATTTTCAAATATTCCCTGGAATGGTTTCTTGCCTTTGGATATTACGTTGCAGGCTCAAAATTAATCATTTAAAACTTCTCTTGATTTTACCTTTTGTGAACTTCGGTTCCAACTCAGAGTAATAAAAACTGGTAAAATGTATTTTGTACCTAAAATATCAGAATTTCCTGGAATAGGCACCAGGTAACATAAAGATCTTCTTCACCTTAAAAAAAGGAAATCTAATGGAAATAATTAGATTTGGTCAACATTCTCCAAATGTTCTTTAATTCAAAACTTATGAAAACTCTTTTGTTTCTAAACTGATTTGTCTGTCAAATCAAAAGAGAAGTTAAGTGCAAATGTTACTGAATATGTGTTCAATAATTAAGTTGAGAAAGGCAGACTACTGCTCATATAAAAAAACTGATACAATTAAAATTTCAAATTAATATTTGCTTCTATGTTTCAATAACTACCTCAGTAATTAATGGCTGATTCCCTATGAATCAAATATGTATTACAGGTCAACAGATATTCCATCATTTTCCATTCTATTAATTCTGGTTAATTTTCCAGACTTAATCACCAGCAGAACGAATTATCTTCTCTCACTAGATACTTACTCAGTCCTACTTACTCTGAGATTAACTGACTTGCTATTCTGAAGCATCACTGGAAAAAGAATGCACTTGAACACTTCATAGAAATGACCTGCCAAATTCTGTTGTGAACTAATAGAACAGTAACACTCCATGGCTCCTAATTATAGTGCCATAACACACTCTCAAATTACTGAAAGACTGTAAGCAAGAGACCTCAAGAGGGGATTCTTAAGAATCTTTCAGAAGATGGTGATCTTAGAAAAAGGTAAAGTTGCCATCCAATACTTCTGTATCAAGAAGCATGAAAGAGTCAGTTTCTACCTAGGACCCAGGGAACTTGACCTAATATCCAAAACCAATGATTATCATGTTTCAATTTGCATGCTCTTATTTTTTTATTCTAAGGTATTTTCTTTTCTCTCTGCTAGTTTATATTTCTGAACTACTGAGACATTTGTTACCTTTAACAATGATACCCAGAAGGCTCCTATTTATAATATTGTTCTGTAAGTCTGTAATATGAATCTAACACCAGGATACAATTTGCTCATCATTTCACTAAAATATGCACTCAAACAAATGGTTGAGATTTTAGGAACTTTTTTCAGGGTCAATTCAACTCACTGTAGGTTTATGGGCAATTACACTCAACTACTAAGCAACTCTTTAGATACTAAACTAAAAATAGCAAGATGACAGAAAGCCTCATGATGTCACACCTAAAGAAAATTTGTGCTGATACCAAAAACCACACTTGAGGACCCTGAATCTCAGTTACGAAGTGGACTACAAATTCTTGTTAACAGTCCCTTAATATTTCCCAGTGTTACAGTACTCAAATGTGATCTCCAAAGTCTCAAATGTACACAGCCATTTTTGCTTCAGATGATTCAATTAGCTAACCTTTAAAAAAACCCAAAAGTTTATATAAAGAACTGACCTCAGTCCAACAATAAATGAGGTTTTCTAAATAATTTCCTAATCAGTGGAATTCTAACAAGGGTAAACTTATGAATTTCACAGAACAACGATCTGAAACACTGAATTTGACTAAACAGAAGGACCACAAAAGTGGAAAAAAGCCCTACTGATAATCAAATTATGATAGCCCTAACAGATCAGTAACCAGGGCCAGTAGCAAGGCCAAAAGGAAACAAATTATATGCCCAAGGTTACATCTCAGCTACAAAGAGTCCCAGCTCTGTATCACAACTCCTACTCCTAAACAGGATGCAGAAGCATCCAATGACCAAGCTGATCTCACTTCTAGATAGCATCCAATCTAGAGCTGCTCTACTTCCAACAGTCTCTCCTTAGAATCAATCTAAACCCAAACACATGCTCTCTTATTACAATGCCTCCTAATTCTAGTGTGAGATCTCCCTTGTTACAGCACACTGATAAAAATCTGGCAACAGGTGTTCTTAATGGCCTTTATCATTTAATGTTCTCAGTAATTTTAAACTAGGTAACAATGGATTACACTAAATTGAAAAATTTCTTTTTATTTAAGTTGGGTAAAATCTGAAAAAGTACATTTTGGTTAGCCAGACTGTCTTTGGTTTAAGGTCCCTTAAAATATTAACATGTTCTGCTCTTTTGATGATTCTAACAAATGAAATCCACAGGTTAACTTTTTTGCTAATGACACAGGCAAATTCACATTATTAGAAATACTAATTCTAAGTTAGAGGAAATTTCCTGACAATTTGAGGGGCCAGTTTCTGTGTTTGGCACTGTTGTGGTTTCTGAGACAGGGCAGAGAAGAAAGCCAACAAGAATTACTTTCAAATTTCTTGGCAGCTCCAGATGCCAAGCTCCAAGTAACAAAGCTTCTTATAAACCTAGCAGTGAATACTTTCATCTGCATTATCTCATGAAATTCAAGCCAAGTTTGTTAGCACTTATACTTGAAATTCATCTTTGCCTTGTTTAGAGAAACAGCTACCCAAATTGTTAAAAATATTTACATTTTCAAAGTTGAAAGAAATTCTTGGTCTTTTGTCTGTTTGGTTAAAAAACTGTAATACATCACCAGACAACTAGAAACTGGGAATTTTCCATCAAAACAATTACACATAAATCTTTCTTACATCATTTTCCCAAAGTCTCATTTTTCAAACAACTCTACTTAGAATAAAACCTCTGTATATTCACTGCATATTCACTTCAAGAACAGTTATTTTGACACTGCCCATTTATAATCATTCTTTTCTTCTTAACACTAATAGAAGAAAAAAGCAACATTAAAAATAGAAATTAATATATAATATTTTTCTCCAAAACAGTTGGTCCTTGTGTTTCTTCACATGTCTGGCTAATTTATTTCTACTTGACCTGAAAACATATTTTTTCATAAAAGAACTATTACATTCAGGCAAATGAATGACCTCAACATCACATAAATGGCCACACGTCACACTTCAGGTGTTAACAATCAGTAAAGTATTTAGCAGTGATGTGGTGGCACCCTAAAAATGTCTTTCTCTCCTTAATTCACCTTTTAAAATTCTACCTTTCTGGCAAATATAGCTACCTAATCAGTCAGTTACTTTGTACCCATCAAGAAAAGTCAGGAATTTAAAAGAATACTATCAATATTCATTGTTGAACTAACTAAACAGGATGAGATTTAAAGTCATTACAATTCTACCTCACATGGAGAGGCTTTACTGCACCATTAGTTAATACAACGTTAAACCTGAATAAATATACAAAAATCTGACAAGTTTCTGTTTAAGAAAATTTATGTTCTTGGATCCTACATTATTTCCAGGATCTTTTAAGACTAACACTTAACAGTATTTAATGGTTATCACTTCAAATAGTAAAAAATATGGTGGATTAAAAGCTGTCATGCACTGCTACCAGGAGTACAAACTGGTGCCAACATTTTAGGGACTACTCTAGTAGAGTGACATGTATATTTCCTACGCCAGCAATGCCTATCTTGATTATGTATAGCAGGAAAGGTTTCAAATAGCTATAAAAAAAAACTGTCACTTATCAAAGACAGAGGCATACTAGCTATACATCACCATGAATAAATAAGTAATGTAGTGTATGCATATAAAGAAAATCCATGATCAAAAGCAATGAAGTGGATCCATAAACAGAAAAAAATTTGCACCCCAGAGTGAGTTACATAAAAACTTAAAACCACATCCAAAAACATTTTCACAAATACAAGTTGCAAATAAAAATACCTGAGTTGGAAAGTGAGTTGGAATGAATGAATAAAAAAAAATAAGGCTTGTCACAATGGGTGAAGACAATGGATCAGTGGTAGGGACTGAACTGCGTCCCCTTAAATTCCTATGTTGAAGTCCTAAGCCCCAATGTGACGGTACAATATTTGGTGACAGGGCCTTGAGAGGTAATTAGGTCAAAATGAGATCATGAAAGTGGGATCCTCAGGGATATTAATAGATGACCACTTGTTTGTTGTCTCTTTCACCACCAGGTTAAGGATGAATTAAGCAGCAGACAGCCATCTTCAAGCCAAGAAAGCCCTCATCAGGAACTGTATTGGCCAACACCTTGATTTTAGAAGTCTCTTAGCCTTGAGAACTGAGATAAACAAATGCTGGTTGTTTAAGACATCCAGTTTATTGAATTTTGTTATAGCAGCCCAAATACACTAAGACAGAGATAAGGGAATGAAAAATAAAGTATACGGGGCACTGGACACATTACAGTCACAGTACGTCATGTGCTCAGCAGTATTTTTTAAACATAATTCTATGTATTATTCAAAACCAACCAACCAATTATATGGAATCACCACTATCCAAATCAAAAGAATTTCTTGAATTCTGGGGATAGTATTATAATGGGAGGAAAATTAATCCATTTGTGCAAAAGATTGAAATTTTTAAAATTTTTGCATGAATTTTATATATGTTACCAAAAAGAATTCAAGGAACAAGAATTTGAACAGAACATGTTTCATTACGGTCTATTGTTACAGGTGTTCCAAAACTGCATCACAAGACATTAAAGGGTTGAATGTGGCAAAGTCCAAAAATATATAAAATGCATCAAACTTTCAACAGATGTTTAAAAAGTTGAATTATAATGACTGCTAAAAAGCTCTCGAGTTCAGAGATGGGGCTTTTGGAAGGTGATTAGATGATGAGGCCACCAACCTCATCAATGGATTCATCCAGTGACGTTTTGGCATCAGGGATGGGTTCCATAGAAGACAATTTTTACATAGATAGGCGTGAGGGTGTGTGGGTGTGGGGGTGGTGGTGGTAAATAAAATAATAGGTGGGCCATGCGTGGACTAAAATAAACGACAGATTTTGACTTAAAAAGTGTCCCACCAGCTGCGGCTGCACAACAGAAGTACATCAACTCACTTGCCACTATAAAACCTGCCACAAGGTGCATTTTGTCACCTGCCATTCACTGATAAGGTTTTACGTGAGTCTGCAAGCAGTTGATTTATTATGGTCTCTATGCAGTCAAAATTCTTGCTAATGTTAATCTGTATTTGCAGTCACTCTCTGGTGGCAGCACCCCCACCTCAGGTTCACCTCAGATCAGCGGGCCTTAGATTTTCTTAAGAAGCATGCAACCTAGATCCCTCTCATACATAGTTCACAGTAGCATCTGGGCAACTGGTGAGGATTTAATGTCAACACTGATCTGATAGGAGGCTAAGATCAGGCATACAAGTGATGAGCAATGATTTTTCTACTGCTGTGTGGACAGGTTCATATTAGGACACAGACTGCTACTGGTCCATAGCACAGGGTTTGTGGACACCTGGATTAATCCATTGATGAGCTCATAGATGAATGCACTACAGGATGTGGGGCCTGCCTGGAGTAAGCAGGTTACTGCAGCCATAACCTGGAAGGAAACATTCTTGTCCCCAACTTCTTCCTCTGTCACTTTACTCTGTTTTCTGACTGCAACAAGGTGAGCAGCTTTCCTCAGCTATACCCTTATACTAGGATATTTTTGTCTTGGTGCCAGTGAACCATAGACTGGAGCCCCTGAAAGTGTGAGCCAAAATAAACTTATCTTCTTTTAAGTTATATATGTCAAGAATTTGTCCCAGTGATAAAAAGCTGACAAGCATAACATTGTTAAACACAATAAAATAAGCAATACCTAATTTTAGAAGAATCACACAACCCAGCACACACTGAAAAGGATCAGGTCTGGAGGTAACAAGACCACTTAGGAAGCTATTATCAACAGCTAAAGATTCAAGTAACAAGCATCAACCTACAAATTTCATTATTTTCAATACATAAACAAACGGAAGAATAGGGAAGGACAAACTCACTGTTGTTGCCAAACAGTAGTCTCAAATACAGAAACATTTCTTCATGTGAGTGAAAAACCTCAAAGAAACTTGTTTTGCTTTCCTGAAACTGTTTCCTTGCATCTACAACCCTACTCCCAATTATACATTTAAGTTAGATTAAAGCGTTATAGTATTTAGGCAAGTATGTAATATTTTATCAAAAGTGAGGTGGCCATATAAAGTAGAAAAGCTGCTCCCTTGTTGCCTTTGCTACCTTGTGCATGCCATGTGGTTTCTCTTCTGCAATGCCTGTTCATCATCTCTGGCTTGGAGCCAGCTTATTATGGATTGAAACCTCTACGAACTGTATAGAGGGGCCATCATAGCACCCCACCCAGCGCAGAGGAGGTGAGCCAATTCCAGCTCCCAGGAGGAGGCTCCAGGGCTGCCAGAGCACTGCTCCCAGCACAGAGGAGGAGAGCCAATCCCAACATCCAGGAGGAGACTCCCAGGCCGCCATAGCACCACTCCCAGTATAGAGAAGGTGAACTGTGCGGACGACAGCAGCAAACTCCCCCCACCCCCGTCAAAATGAGAAGACACATAAACAAGCCTCAAAACCAGACTGCCAGATCACCTACAGCAACCCCAAAGGGAAAGGAGATGGAACAATCGGATACTCAAACCACCTAGACTCCCTGAACTGGTGAACTGGCAACAAAACAGGATCTGGAAAAACTGAAATCAGAAATAATTTCTCAGATAACAGCAGAGATTGCACCCATAGTGCAAGACATGATTAATAAATCTAGAGAGGACACAGATTAAAAAAATAGAGGAGCTAAGGAACACAATGGAATCCCAACACAGGAAACAAATGGAATCCATAAAACAGATGCAAACAGATTTCCAGGAGATTAAAAACTCCATTGAAATTTTACGCAACAGAATGAACCAATGTGAGGACAGAATTTCAGACATAGAAGATAAGATTACAATTAGTGAACGGGAAAAGAAAATTTGCTTTAAAATTGTAAAGGACCACGAGACATCAACCCAGCAGTTGCTAGACAATGCAAAGAAGAATAACATAAGACTGATCAGAATCAATGAAGAAATAGGAGTGCAGATGACATATAAAAAAATGTTCACACAAGTAATGTCAGAAAACTTCCCAAGCACAGGAAAAGAACTTGACATACAGATAAGCGAGGCGTATATGACTCCAAATAGCCTTGATCAAAAAAAATCTACACATAGGCATATAATTGTTAAGATTCCAGAAACCTAACAGAAGAACAAAGTTCTACAAGCAGTTAGAGAAAAGAAACACATCATATACAAAAGAAAGCCCATCAGAATCACAGCAGACTTCTCAACTCAAACCCTCAAGGCAAGAAGAGCTTGGAGTGATGTATTCCAAGACCTAAAGGAAAACAGCCTGCAACCCAGACTGATGTACCCTGCAAAACTATCTTTCAAAATTGATGGAGAAATGAGATGCTTTCATGACAAAGAGCACCTTAGGAACTTCATGAATACCAAACTAGCACTCCAAAAAATCTAAGACAATATCCTAGGAAAAGTCAAGGAGAATCACAAACCCAGGAAGCCCTGCAGAATGAACCCATTGGACACAACAAGAAATTAAATGTAAAGGGGGAGAATCCAACAAAAAGAAAAAATCATGACAATGATAAGTCAATATGTACCCATTATAACCATTGATGTTAATGGTTTCAATTCATCATTCAAAAGAAATAGACTGGCAGAATGGGTCAAGAAGCAAGATCCAACAATATGATGCATACAAGAAACACACTTAATTCAAAAAGAAACTCACAGACTGAAAGCTAAAGGGTGGAAAACAATACTCCATGTGACAGGAACCCAAAAGAAAGCCCAAGTAGCTATTCTCTTTGCAGATCAAATGGATTTCAAACTAAAATCTAAAACACTTCTGGTCCAAAAATTTCAGATAAGGGATAGTCAACTTGTATGTACAAATCTATTGTGAACATGTGTTTTCATTACTCTTAAGTAAAAACTTAAGAAAAGAACTGTTGGTTCTTAACAGTAATACAACTAATTTGTATACTGTTTTCCAAAATGGTTTTATCATCTTACATTCATATTAGCAGTACTCAAAAGTTCTAACTGGTTCACACCTAAGCTGACATCTGTTCTTTTAAAACTTTTAACTTCATCTCCCTAATGAGTGCATAATACGATCTTGTTATAGTACTGATTAATATTTTTCTGTTTCTAGTGTTGCATACCTTTCCTTGTGCTGTACTGGCTATTTATCATCTTCTTGTGTCTACTTTTTAATTGGGTTGTTTATTAATGAGCTGTAACAGTTCTTTATATATTCTGGCCATAGGTTATATGTATTATAAATATGGTCTGTTTAAGGACTACTGTTCATTTTCTTAACAATGTCATTTAAAGTTCTAAATTTTGATGAAATCTTTTATCAATTTTTTCTTTTGTACATCATGTTTTTTGTATCCTAGGAAATTCTTGCCCACTCTAAATTCATGAACATTTTTCCTTATAATTTCTTCTTAAAGTTTTATAGTTTTAGTCTTTCATATTTGGGTTCATGGATCCTTTCAAGTTATCTTTATGTATGGAAATAAAGTGTTGAGGTTAATTTTTTACATACAGATAAGAGGTGTTGCTGAAAACACTTTTCCTTGCTCTTGAGTTGCGTTTATGTTCTATAAAATGTTAATGTTAAATAATCTTTCAAAACTTAGTGGACTATATATGTATGGTTCTATTTCCAGATTTTCTGTTTTATTCCAATGATCTATATGTCTTTCCTTACACCAACACTGCCTTGATAACTGTAGCTTTGGAGGAAGTCTTAAAATTAGGTACTAAGGGCTGGGGATTTAGCTCAGTGGTTCCGCCACCTGCCTCACAAGCACAAGGTCCTGAGTTTGATCCCCAGTACCAAAAAAAAAGATTAGGTAATAAATGTCTTCCAATACTTTTTTTTTTTTACTTTTTTTAGGTCCTTTGTACTCATACATAAACTTTTAAATTTCCATATCCAATTCTTCATTTATAGCAAGTATACATAGACCTGAATTCTTATATATACCTTGTGTTTTCTAATCCTGCTAAATTCAAATACAAGTTCTAGAGCTCCTAGAGATTTCTTAGTACTTTCTCTGTAGATGATCATTTCATCTACATATAAAGATTTTACTTCTACCTTGCCAATCCTATGCTATTTGTTTATTTTTATTGCCAGACTATTTTGGTTTGGGCCTATGTTTCAAAGTTTAATGGATAGATGAAGGGTACACATATCTGCCCTTGTTCCCCACCTTAGGGAGAAAGCATTGTATCCTTTCCATTCATATGAGGCATTTTTGCTGAAGTATGGAGTACATGTCTTTGATCTGTTGAGAAGGCTCTGTTCTACTTGTAATCTCCTGATAGCTTCTACCATAAACAGCTGTAGAATTTAGTCCAATACTTTTTCTGCAACTACTGATAGGATCACATGGCTTTTTCCTTTCCTTTGTTAAAACGATGACTTACGGGGGTGGATCTTCCAATGCTGAACCAACACTGCCATCCCTATAACAAAACCACTTTCTACATCCTGCCAGATCGGACTTCTAGTAGTTTGTTTTGTTAAACAAATTTTTATCTATGTTTATACTTTTCTATTATCTTTATCCAGTTTTAGGATTAGCACAATGTTGATTTCCTAAAATGAGGGGAGAAGTGTTCCTTTTTTCTGCTTTAAATGTTTGATATAATTCATCAGTTAAAATGTATTATGAGCCTGTTGTTTTCATATAGGTAGGTTTTCAAGCTAGGAATATACTTTAATAGGTACTATTCAAATTTTATGTTACCTCCAGAATCAGTTTCATTAATATGTGTTCCAAGGTACTTCTTAGAAGTTGTCAAATTTATTTCAAGAAAGATTTTTGTAATATGCTTTCTATATCCTTTTAAATTCTGTAAAATCTGTGGTAATGTCCTCTAAATTTTGATACTGTAATTTTAAAAATGTATAATTGATATTGTGTAATAGGAAGAAAAGGTCTAAAGGAGTAGGGGAAGTAAGAGTGATGGGGAAAGGAAAGAAGGGAAAAGAAAAATATGAGAAAAGGAGAAAAATGGAAACAAAGTCTTTGCAAATACAGAAGGATGGAGGGGGTGAAGGGAGGTCAGAGGAAAGGGAAAAGAATAAGAACCAGATACATCGTGTAAAGGTACAAGATCCCAATGATGAATGTAACTGTATTGTATACCAAAAATGTACCAATAAACAATGCAGAAAAAAACAAAGTAGAAAAGCTACTGCAAATCTCACAGTATATGAGCACTGAATGAGAACACTAGTTGCCAGTAATTTCTTGTAAGGGAAGACCATGTCAGAAGCTAAAGTCCTGTAGCAATATTAACTTTTTATATGTGATAACTTGATGCCATTCTGTAAAAAACATACTCAGACATATGCCCTGAGATGTCCTAGTTCTTAAAGCAAAGTCATTTCCCTAGAGTTAGAATTATACTTTTGCTTCCAACCATCCAGAATACCAAAAAGCCCACTTTACCCCAAGTGCAACAATGGGACTTTCTGGTAGAAAGACCAGAAATGGGATTCCCACAGTTGGTGATAGCATTTATCAAGCACTTTCCATATGTCAAGATACTAAACACTTGAAAGACATATTAAAATACACAAAGCATGTGCTTTCTGAAACTACATAAAATGTATTTTGTATGTCTGTAGACATATATACACTATGCATATATGCTTTCTCCATACATATATTCATCTTTTATTTTTATTAATACATGTTTGCAGTCCCCAATGTTTACATTTCTTATGTGGAATTGATACAAGTACATAATACATCTGAATTCCTTTTTGCACCCCTTTTCTCCCTCTTTTACTTCCATACATTAATCCCCCTTGCATGTGAGAAAGCTTCATCTGCCTACTTTCTATTATCTTTTATTTTGTTATTTACAATTTAGGACTCTCATGTAAGAGAAACTGTGCAATATTTAAGCTCAAGTGTCCAATTTATCTCACTTAACATGGTCTCAAGATGCATCCACTTTCATACAAATGAGTCAAATTTATCTTTATGGCAGAGTAGTACTCCACTGTGTATAAATACCTTTTCTTTATTCATTCATATGACACTGGACATATAGGCTGCTTACAGGATTTAGCTATTATGAATTATGCTGTTATAAACAGGGGTATACAGGCATCACTGTAATATATCCTTTATCTCTTGTGGGAAGACATCTAGAAAGGGAATAGCTGGGTCAAATGGAATTTCTAGCTTCAGATTTTTGAGGAACCTCCATACTGATTTCCATAGTGGTTCTTCTAGTTTATATTTCCAACAACAATGTAGATGGGTTCCATTTTCACCCGAGAGCCTCACAAGCATTTGTTACTATTTGATTTCTTGATGATGGCCATTCTTTCTGGGATAAGATTGAATCCCAGAGATGTTTTAATTTGCATTTCTCTAACAGCCAGCAATACTGACCATTCCTTCATGTACTTATTGGCCACTGTAATTCTTCTGTTATGTGTCTATTCATCTCACTTGCCCATTTTTTGATTGGGTCTTTTATTTTCAGAGGTTTAATGTTTTTGAGTTCTTTATATATTCCTGATGGCTAAGTTTTCTCCTAGTCTGTAGGCTGTCCTTTCACTCTGCTGGTTGTTTTTCTGTGGGGAAAAAAAAAAAAAAAAAAAAAAAAAAAAAAAAAAAAAAAGTCTTTTAATTTGATATGATGCTCTTTGTTGATGCTAAGTACTAATCCTTGTGCAACCAGGGTATTGTTCAGAAACTCCTTGACTACACCTATGACTTCAAAAGTTTTACCTTTCAGCAGGTTGTTTCTGTTTAACATTTAGTTCTCTGATTCATTCTGATTTTACTTTAGTATATGATGAGAGATATGGGTCTAGATTTAATCTTCTGTAAGTGAACTGCCAGTTTCTCCAACACCATTTATTAAAGAGGGTATCTTTCTTCCAGTGTATGGGGGTGGGGCTCCTTGTCAAGGTCAAATAGTTGAAGTGCTTGGGGTTGTTTCTACATCCTCTATTTTGTACCACTGATCTTCGCATCTGTTTTTGTGCCAGTACTGTGCTGTTTTTATCACTTGTAATATAATTTCAGGTCCAGGATTGTAAAGCTTCAAGCTTTACTCTTGTTACGCAGGATTGCTCATGCTATTCTGGGTCTCTTCTAGTTCCATATAAATTTTATAACTGTTTTCTCCTGTTCTGTGAAGAATGCTGTTGATATTTTGTTTGGGATTATGCTAGTCTGTATATCAATTTTGGAAGTATGGCCATTTTGAATATATTGGTTCTGTCTATCCAAGAACAGGGGATATCTTCCCATTTCTGATGTCCTCTTTGATTTCTATTTACAGAGAACTACAGTTTTCTTTGTAGTGGCATTTCACTTCCTAGCTATGTTAATTTCTAAGTATTTGATTTTTCGTGGTGCTATTATGAATGGTATTTTTTCCTAATTAATTTCTCAGGGGGTCCATTATTAGTGTACAGGAATGCTACTGATTTTTGTATCCTGCTATATTACAAAATTTGATTATTAATTCTAAGTCTTTGGGTAGATTTTCTGGGTCATCTATCTGTACACATATTTATGCACAAATATCTAACACAAATAATAGATGTAAACATACCTAACTACATACACTTAAATACAGACGTATACATACACATAAAGTTATACAAGTAAATACAGAAGAAGAGAAAAAGGAGATAATTCCTTAATATACTTAGGTTACTGACTGCCCACAATGCTGTTTTTAACTTAGAAGTCCATCAGGAAAATTGTACACGTGATTTAAAAAAAAAAAAGTGTCATAGTTACACAATTCACATAGATTATGGCAGACACTGTCACTTTCATTCCACGTTTATTGTGGTAAAATACACATGATACAAAATTTATCAGCTTAACAACTTTTAAGTGTACACTTTAAAAGGATCACATGCATTCATAATGTTGTGCAACCATCATCATCATAGCCATAATTCTTTTCATCTTATAAAACTAAAATTACATCCACTAACAATAACTCTACTCTTCCAGATCCCAGCTCCTAGCAACCACCATCCTACTTTCTGTCTCTGTTTTGGACAATTCTGAGTACCTCATATAAGTGTATCATACAGCATCTATCTTTTTGTGACTGTTCTCTCACTTAAATGCCCTCAAGATTCAACCATGATTTATCATGTCAGAATTTCCTTTTATAAGGGTTAATAATACTGCATTGTAAGTACACATAACATTCTATTTTTCCATTCATCCTTCCACGGACACCAGGTTGCTTCCACATTTTCACTGCTATGAGTAATGCTGTTGTTAACATGAGTGTACAATCATCAACTGAAGATTCTGCTTTCATGTCTTTCTAACATATATACAGAAGCGGAATTGTGGAATCATATGGTTAATTCCTACTTTTCTTTTTTAAAGACCCTCCATATCATTTTCCACACTAGCTATATAACTTAACAATTCTGCCAACAGTGCACTAAAGTCCCAATTTCTCTATACCTGGTCAACAATTATCATTTTCCCATTTTTGTTATAGCAGTCCAATTTCTTCTCTATTTTTTTCTTTCATTTCCTCTGCCTCTGGTGTTATATCCACAAAATCATTGCCAAATCCATCATGAAACGTTGCCCTATGTTCTATTCTGGGTTTTGTTTTAGGTTTTATATTTGTATCATTAATTTATTTTGAGGTAGCTTTTGTATGTGGGTGTTGGTAGGATCAAGTCATTCTTTTGCATGTGAAATATAGTTTTCTCAGCATTGTTTGTTAAAAAGTGTCCTTCTCCCCATTGAATTTTACCAATATCTTTGTCAAAAATCATTTCACTATATATGCAAGGTTTATTTCTAGGCTTTCTATTCTATTTTATTGGCCTGTGTTTTCATCTTTATGACAGTACTATGCTGTTTTGATTACTGCAACTTTATAGTAAGTTTTGAAATCAGAAAGTCTTGTTCTTCATTTTGAAGACTGGTGTAAATATGGGGTCTGCAGAAGTCCCACATAAAATTTCAGAATAAGTTTTTTTTTAATTTCTGCCCCTCCAAAAAAGTTCATTTGGATTTTGATAGATATTACACTGAATCTGTAGACCCTTTGGGTAGCATTAACATTTTAACAATATTAAGTCTCCCAATTCATCAATATGAGATGTTTAGATCAATTTATGTCTTCAATTTCTTTCAATACTTTCTAGTTTTCAGTGAACAGTCTTGCCTCCTTGATTAATTCCTAATTATTTTTTTAATGCTACCATAAATGGAATTGCTTCTGTGATTTGTTTTTCAAACTGTCATTACAGAAATACAAATGATTTCTAAAGGTTAACTTTGTATCTTGCTACTTTGCTGAATTAAATTATTACTATAAACAAACTTTGTGTGTATGTGTGTGTGTGCATAGAATCTTCAGTTTTCTACATAAAGATTTTATTGTCTGTGAACACAAGCAATTTCTCTCTTTCCAGCTGATATCTCTTAATTCTTTTTCTTGCTAAATTGTTCTGGCTAGAAAATCTAGAATTATGATGAACAGATGTAAAAGTGAGCATCTTTGTATTATTCCTGTTACTACAAGAAAAGGTCCCAATTTTTTACCACTGAGTATTATACTCACCATAGATTTTTAGGAATGATTCATACAATGTTGAGGTTGAGTTTCTTCCTATTCTTAGTTTGTTCAGGGCTTTATGATGAAAGGATGAATTTTTTTTATTTTTAATTTTTTTCTTTGAGATGAACACTAGGGTTTTTCTTCATTCTGTTAATGTGTGTCACACTGATTCATGCGCATATTGCTATTGAAGCAGGACTTAAAAAGAAAAAAGCAAACAAGTTTCCCCCATCTAAGCAATTCTCTCTAGACTTCTCCCTCCCTACCAGCTGTTGTTCTCTGTTCTATTACAAATAAAATTAGTAACTTTGTCCCTGTTCACAACTCCCTTTTCTCATAAGATCCTATTTTTACCTGACCAAGGCCACCAAGATATACTCAGTAGCAAAGCTGTCACAGCTTGACTGACAGCTTTTGTTCTGCTTTTGTCTACAAGTTCTGTGCCATTAGGTAGACCAAACCCCCTTCACAACATGTATAAAACTCGAGACCTTCCTTTGGATAGGAGTCCCCTGAGCTGGTGGGTACCTAACTAAATCTTCGTGTTTCACTTGTTGGTCACTCTGATTTCCTAAATTCTGTAACTAAATATAAAATGAGATCTGAAATGTTCCCCCAAAAGCTCATGTATTTGGAACATGATTGGATCATGAGAGTACCATACTTTTCATTAGTTTCACAGTTCAGTAGCTGACTATGCTGTCAGGAGGTATGGCCTGGCAGGTGGTATGATCTGGAAAGGTACATTCTTGTCCCTGCCTCCTTCTCTATCTCTTTGCTTCCTCCCCCAGGCCTTATCTAACATGCTTTTTCTTCATTGGAGCTGAACCACTGAAACTGTGAGCCAAAATAAATGTCTCTAGTTGCACATGTGGGTTACTTTGTCCCAGTGATGGAAAAAAAATTCCTTAAATGATATGTTTAAAATATGATGACTTGGTCATGGAATATTATCCTATTAATATGCTGCTAAATTTGTTTTGTTGCTATTTTATGGAGTTTTTTCTCAAAATGATTATGAAGGACTTTATTCTATAGTTTTCTTGTAGTGTCTGTCTAGCTTTAATATCAAGGTAATAAAATGATTTATAAAGTATTCCTTCTGTTTCACTGTTGTCTTAAAATTCCTTTAGAAATACTTTTACTAGTCCTTAAAATGTTTGGTAAAACTCATCAAAAAATCAAATTGAAAACTTTATTAACCAAGATTTCCCACTGCTGATTCAATCTTCCAATTAGTTATAAGTCTACTGCAATTTTTGTTTCTGATTTGGATTTTATAAATTTTATGTTTTTAGAAATTTGTTCATCTAGATTACCCAATTTATCAGTATGCAATTTTTTATACTACATTCTTATAATCCTTTTTATTTCTATAGAATCACTAGTAATTATCTACACTTTTATTTCTAATTTTACTGATTTAATTCTTAGTCCACAAAGAGAAAGGTTCCATCAATTCTATTGTTCTTTTCAAAACAATAACTATTTATTTCACTGTTTTTGTTTATTCTCAATTTGATTTATCTCCAATCTTTTGTTTCCTCCCTTCTGCTAACTTTCTCTTCTCTTTCCAGTTCCTTAGGTTATAAAGTTAAGTTGTTAATTTGAGACGTTAGGTCATTTTCTAAGGTAAGCATTTATAGTCATTTTTGATGCCTTTGCTGCCCCTTTTTATTGCTTTGGCTGTATCCCGCAAATTTTGGTAGGTTGTTATCATTTTCATTCATCTTTATTATTTTCTAGTTTCCCCTTTAATTTCTTATCTAATGAACATTTAATGAATTTTTTTTAAAATTTTGTGAATTTTCATATTTTCAATGTTAGTGATTGCTAATCCCATCCTAATTAGTCAGAGAATATAATTTGTATATTATCTTTTACAACATACTGAAACTTAATTTGTGGATTATCATATGGTCTGTCCTGAAAAATGTCCCATGAGCATCTGAGGTGAATGAATATGCTTTTATTGCTAGGAACTCTGCATATGTCATAAACATAGACATAGTTTTTCCTGTGTTAAGTGCTCAATTTCCTTACATATGTGTAATATAAATATCATACATTAGTAATTATCACACACAACAACTTGTTGCTCTATTCATTGTTCAGAGGGGAGTATTGAAGTCTCTAATTATTCCAGTACTGTCTACTTCTCCATGTCATACTCTTCCTTCATTTATTCTGACAATGTCACTAGACATGTAAATGTCTACAGCTGTTGTGTTCACCTACTTTAGTAAATCTTTTAATATATAATGTCCTTTATCTTTGTAAACTTTTTAGATTTAAAGTATATTCTGTGTCATTTTAGTATAGCTGCCTCACTTTCTTTTGATTGGTATTGGCATCTGTTTGTGTGTCTTAATCTAAAGTGATTCTCTTGTAGAAAGCACACAGGTGGATCACTTGTTTTTATCTATTATGTAAATATCTTTTGGAGAGTTTAATTCATTAACATTGAAGGCAAATAGTATTAAGAAGTGAGTTATTTGTACCATTTTGCTATTTAGTTTCTGTCTACCTTAGAGGGTTCTTTGGTCCATTTTCTGCATTACAAACTTTTGTTGTTAAATATTTTGTAATGTAATATTTGTTTCTTTCTCATTTCCTTTTGTCTACATTCTGCAGATTTTTTTGTGGTTACCATGGATTACATCTGACATCTTAAAATCAAAATCCTCTAAATGTATAGTAGTTTAACTGTAAAGTAATTCAAAAAAACCTCTTTAACAGCTCCACACCCACCCTTTTCAGTTGCTGGTATCATATAATTACAGTTTTATACATGTTGTGCCTCCCAAAATAAATAATCTTTTAAATTCATTAATCTCTTGATTATGAAGAAAATAAAACGTGGATTTACAAACTGTTAGAGTTTGTATTTAAATGCCCACCCCCCTGCCAAAGCCTCATGCACGGTGGAGAATTCTGAAGGTAGCTGGATTAGGATATGTGAATGTGGATTAAGGGTGTGAACGTAGATTAAGGACATAGACCCCAATCAATAGGCTCATAGCCTGGATGGAATACAAAGGGACAAAAAGAAGGGAGGCTTGCTGCTGCTTGCTGCTTTCTTGCCCACCACAGCATGGACTGTTTCTCCTCTGCAATGCCCCTCTGCTATACTAGCCTGCCTTGGAGCCAGCTGACTAGATATGACTGAAATCTCTACAAACTGAGCTGAATTCAATCTTTCCTCTCTTAACTTTGGGTGTCCAGTACTGTATTTTGTCTCAGTAATAAAAAAAAAATAACTAAGATACAAATCAAAGTTATAATAACTTTTAGATTAATAATTTTAAAAAATGTATTAGTCTCTTAAACCATACAGAAAACAAGAGAGGAGATACAAACTGTTGTTACGATAATATTATCTTTTATAACTTTCCATATATTTAACTTTATTGAGATCTTTGTTCTCTCATTTCAGTTTGAGTTACTGTCTATAGTGTCCTTTCATTTCAACCTACACAACTCCCTTACACATTGCTTGTAGGGCAGTAACAAACTTATTCATGTTTTGTTGATCTCAGAATGTCTTAATTTCTTCCTCACTTTTGAAGCATAGTTTTGCTACAGAAGTCTTGATATGAAGTATGTTTCTTTTAGCATTTTGAACATACTTTCCTTCTAGCTTCTAAAGTTTCTCATGACAAACCTGCCTAAAATCTTACTGGTGACTCCTTGTATATGACAACTCTTTTCTCTTATGACTTTCACCATTCTCTCTTCTACCTATCAAAACTTTATATTGTGTCTTGGTATGGATGTCTTGATGAGCACAGCCAGGAGGTGAGACACCTTTTGGGGAAAATTCTTTTCTTCTTCTTCCATGTCTCTTTTCTTTTCCATGTATTTGCCCTTTGTGACTCTGGTCACTCATTGCCAGCATAGTTCAGAGAGCTAAAAGCCATTAAGGAGTGTGCTGACAGAACATCCCAGTTGTGAAATAGAGCATGTTAGGCTCCAAGGGGCACAAGATAATTCCACACACCGTGCAGGTGTGTTTTGTGTGTACAATGTAAAGTTTTAATGTCTCTTATGCTCCCACACTTCTTCCTGATATTTTGTTGAGTTTTCTCATTCTCTCTGGGGGACATAAATGACTTGATCTCCTGCTTAAATAGGTATTTACTTCTTACTTGTATCTTCTGCCTTCATGAGACCAAAACTTCTCTTAGCATTTCTCCTTGAACAGATTTTATTCATGGCTCTAACTGATAAGTTGTACTATACTGTTCTTTCCTCCAGTTGCAATGAGCTGTCAAGCTCTCCATCATGCCAAATCTTCCTTTATTGTTTAAATGGGAAGAATACTAATCTGACAGTTGGTTAGATGTAGCCACCAGTAGAGGACTCTATCCTGGTCTTCAAGGAGTCAGAGTGGTCCATAGGCTATGGAGAGATCTAAGGAATTACAGGCACTGATACAGTGCCACCTGCTTCACCAGAGACATCTGGTGGAAAATTTGAGTCTGCAGGAGGGATACCCCATAGCTCAACAGGTTTCTATCCTCCTGTGGAGAAGTCTTCAGGAGGACTCCAGAACACAGACTTCTTTCTGTGGAGACACCTAAGGAACTAAAGGGTGCTGGTGCCACCAGCTTCGCTAAAGACATCTGGTAAGAAACATGAGTCTCTCTGGAGATGCTCCAGAGTTCAACAGACCTCTTTCCTGTAGGGATATCCACCTGAAGACACCCAGACCTAGTCTTCTCTCTGTTGTCTCCATACGTCCCACAAAGCACCATGGGAAACATTCTACTAAATCCACTGATTTCACCATTGGGTTGTATCCTTAATAACTGGAAACAATTTGACCCCTATTGATAATCTGAAGGGCTGGGAATTTAACTCAGTGGTTCTGCTGTCTGCCCCACAAGAGCAAGGACCCAAGTTCAATCCCCAGTACCAAAAAAAGAAAGATAATCTGAAAAAAAAAAACCACCTTATCATCAACTGTAATACAGCTACCCACTGTATAAAGTAGGACATGGGGAGAAATGGCCAGGAAATTGCAGTCTAAATTATAATACTATTCTTCAATGAGATCTTTCCTGCAAAAGAGAAGGAAAACAGTCTCAGATCCCTTACATTCAGGCTTTTATAGTTCTCTACCAAAAATCATCCCTTTGCAAAGTCCCAGGACACAGTACTTAAAGAGGCCCCAGAACCAGAGGTTGATATCATTGTTGACTCCCTCTTCAGACTATTACCTGCCTCTCAGGGGAATGTGGTTCTCTCCCAGTGGTTAATGGACAGTCTCCTCAGACCAATCCACCAGTGCCACCCTCTCCTAGTGCTTCAGAAACTCCACCAATAACTAGCTGCCCAGAGACGTCCAAGGCCCCATAGTTCTTGTGATTTTCAGGCAGATTGAAGCCGTGCAGGACATACACGGAGGGGAACTGCTGACTCTTCTAACACATAGCCCCTCCTGCACCTGAGATGTTACAGGGGTCAAGGAGACTGAGCACAGGTTTCTTTCAGAGGCAGACATCCAATAATGCAAAGAATGTTTGGACCAATTCTCAGAAGATTCTAGTAGGTTTGCAGATGTCTTTCAAACACTCTCTATAGCTTTTGATCTTTCAAGATAAAATGTCTACTTTGTCCTGGCTACTACTGGGTCCCAGTTGAAAAGCAAAGAATCCTACAGGAAGCGAGGAGAAATGCAGATGAACAATATGCTGCAGAAAGAGACATCAATCACCCAGGAGAGGTAACTGTCCCTCTGACAGAACCAAACTAAGGCTATAATACTGCAAGTGGACTAGACCTGAGTTTAAGATTATGACGAAAAGATGCATTAGAAAACCCTGTTTAACGATGAAAGGTGAGAGAGATTACACAGGGCAAAGAGGAAAATCTAGCCGTCTTTCATAGTGGGTTGCAAGAGGCTTTCTATAAATATGCCAACTTAGATACATCTTCCAAAGAGGGACATGCCCTAATGGAATAATATTTCAATGGACAATAAGCCCCAGATATTTGGCACAAATTACAAAACCAACAGATGGATCCACAGACACCTTCAACCCAACTGCTGGACACAGCCTTTTCTGTGTTCAACAATCCAGATGTGGAAGAGGGTAAAAACAAAAAGAACTGAGAGGAAGATTGATCACCAAAATTATGGCCACTGCAACTGGCAGTACTTTAAGCACACCCAAGCTGTCCAAAGGAAAACTCAAGGTTAATCAAGGAAAAAGTTTCTATTTGAAATGCAAGGGAACCAGACATTGGGCATACGACTGTACTGTTTCACTGACCAGGCCCTGCTCTGTTTCTGGTGGGTGATGTGACTGATCCATCACACTGGAAGACTGAATGTCCTTACTCAAAGAGGGGCTAGGCCAGCCAAAAGCCTCACTGCCCAATCTGATGAAAAAGACAGAAAGAGATCTCAAGTAACCCCTCTTCTAAATCTATAGCCATAATGGAGACAGAAGGGAGCCCTAGTTAGAGCTTTACTCCTGCTTCACATGTCAATTCAAAGGTCAAATATTCAACTATGAATTTTAAATTGTCACGTGGTGTCCTACTCCCTTATCAGGTAGAAATTTACTATTAAAATTGGGAGCTATTCCCAACTAGCAAAAGGCAAAACAGATTTTGACCCTTAAGACTACACCAGAGTTCCTTGGCCTAATTAGTCAGCAAGTAGATCCTGTCACATGGTATAGTGAAGTAACTGGGAAGGCAAATTCAGCAACACAAATGGTTATAAAACTAAAAGATCCTGGTTTTAAACTGAAAACAATGTATTATCAAAGAAAAAGACTGAATATCTCCAGCCTCTCCTAGACAGGTTTCTCAAACATGGCCTTTTGCGACCTTGTCAGTTCCCTTGCAATATTCCCATCCTCCCCAGAATAAATCCTTTGAGAGATCAAAAGGTAGAAGACCTCTGCCTTGCTAATAAGGTTACAGTCCCAATCCACCCTCTAGGAGCAGATCGATATACAATGCTCTCCCAAAGTCCAGCAGACAAAAATTGATTCTCAGTCTTGGGACTTCAGACTTTTTTTTTTCCTATTCTTCTCCACCTAGGCTTCTAATTCTTATTTGCCTTTGAATGGGAAAATTTCATCTCAAAAGAAAAACAGCAGGGCTAGGAATTTAGCTCAGTGGTTCTGCCGCCTGCCTTGCAAGCAAGCACAAGTTCCTGAGTTCGATTCCTGGTACCAAAAAAAAAAAGAAAGAAGGAAAAACAGCAATATACTTAGTTTTCCCATGGGGTTTTAGAGATGGCTCCATCTTATTGCTCAGGCATTGGAAAAGGACTTAAAGAACCTAGAACTTATACCAGGGACACTTCTACATGTATGGATTATAGTCTAACCCACAGCCCAACCTGGGAGCTTTCCAACTATAATACAGGGGTAACTGTATTCACCAACCTACCCCATTACACGATTCTGGTTGCAAACCTAATTGGTTGTAAACCAAATCAAATTTCCCCTAAGGTTCATTATAAATAAGGTTAATCTGTTCTGATCCCCAAGAATGTGGTCATGAACTGATTTTGGTCATGAACCAAATCAAATTTTCCCACAAGGTTCAACGTAAATAAGGTTAATCTGTTCTGAACCATATGTATTTTTTAACCACAAAAATAGGAAACAAAGTTCAGTACCTTACAGTATGAAGAAAGAGAACAACAACTTTGCCTGAGGTGACTTCTGGCATGGAAGACAAGTAGGTGGGTGGGGAGGATGTTATCATTTGGAGGGAGAGTTCACTTCCATAGGACAACTAGAAAATCTCCTTCAGGGGTTTCCTTTCTTCTTTGTCTCTTAGCTGCAGGGTCAATTTTGACAAAAAGTCTGTCACTTGTTTTTTCCTGGCCTGCATAACCCACCGGAAATGAGAGACTATGTTCTCTTTCATCAGATTCAACACTCTTCTTAACAATTATGTTGGGCTGGTGCTTCTCAAAACAATCTTGACACTCATTCCATTTTTTCATAATGGATTTTATCACACCACTGCTAACCCGCCTCCCTGTCTTCCTCTTCCTCAGTGGAATGCTCCACAACAACCACCTTCTGCTGCTCACTCTGGAGTTCAGTAAGTTCTTGTCATCAGCTCCTCATGGTCATCAACAAGCTCCTCTGAGTCAGCACCACTGACACCTAGACTCATGCTCTTTCCCAGGGAAAATCTCCTCTACTACCTGGGCATCAGATCGTTCAAAGTCATATTCAGTGACACATTCTTGGCTCCAGTTTCCTCAGGTTCAGTTTAAGGTCTGGTACGTGACATCTTCTCAGGCCTGTCAATAAGGTTGATGCAGTAGAAAACATTGAAATGTTTTTTCGAGGACGCTTTCAAAGTCAAAGACGTTTCAGTGACATTAAAACACCTGGTGGAAGACACACTCAGCCACCTCATCTTTGACAAAGGAGCCAATGACGCTCACTGGAGGAAAGATAGGCTATTTAATAAATGGTGTTGGAAAAACTGGATTTCAACCTGCCAAAGATTAAAACTAGATCCATACCTATCACCATGCACTAAACTAAGAAGGAAGTGGATTAAAGATGTAAATATTAAGACAAACACTAAAGTTGCTGGAAGATAAGTTAGGTAGAACTCTTGAAGACACTGGCATAGGAAAAGACTCTATGAACAAAACTTCAGTAGCACGGGAACTAGCACAAGGAATCAACAACTGGGATCTCATCTTATTAAAAAGCTTCTGTGCTGCAAGAGAAACCACCAATAGAGCTAACAGACAACCTACAATGTGGGAAAAAAATTTTAGCAGCTATACCTCAGACAAAGGACTACTATCTAGAATATATAAAGAACTGAAAAAAATCAGACCCCCTAAATTCAAAAACCCAATTAAAAAATGGGCACCTGAAACGGACATTTCTCACACAAACAAGTAAAAGCAGCAAATGAACACATGAAAAAATCTTCAACATCACTGGTCGTTTGAGAAATGCAGATGAAAACAACACTGAGATTCCACCTCACCCCAGAAAGAATGGCTGGTATCAAGAAATCAACCAATAACAAATGCTGGCGGGGGTATGGGGAGAAAGGAACCCTTCTCCATTGTTGGTGGGAGTGTAGACAGGCGCAACCACTGTGGAAATCAGTGTGGAGATACCTCAAAGAACTAGGGCTAGAGGTCCCACTTGACCCAGCTATTCCCTTGCTAGGTATCTTTCCCAAAGAATTAAAAGAATCATACCACAGCAACATATGTGCACCCATGTTTATAGTGGCACAGTTTGTAATAGTGAAAGCTTGGAAACAGCCCCAAGTGCCCATCGACTGGAAAATGGATAAAGCAGATGTGGTTTTTTTTATAAAACGGAGTAGTACTCAGCCATAAAGAATGACAAACTAGAGACATTTATAGCTGAATGGATGCATATTGAGGCCATATTCTTAAGTGAAATAAATAGGACACACATGTGTAAATACTGAATAGTTTCTCTAGTGTGAGAAACTGAAAGTGTAAATAAGAATTAAAATGATTAAAACAAATAATTGATAATTTGAAATAGGAAGAAAAGGTCCAGAGGGGAAGGGGAAAGGAAAGAAAGGAAACGAAAAATTATGAGGAAAAGAAAAAAATGGAAACAAAATCTATGTGAATAGGGAAGGGTGGAGGGGGTGAAGGGCGCACAGGTAATGGGGAAAAAAATAAGAACCAAGATACATCATGTACAGGTATAAGCACCCACTGATAAATGTAAATGTATTGTTTACCTAAAATGTACCAATAAAAGAATTCAAGGAAAAAAAAGCAACACCTGGTGAAGAGTGCCTTCGTGTACACATTCTTGAAGGTGCAGATCACTTTCTGGTCCATGGGCTGCAGAAGAAATGTCATGTTGGAGGTGAGGAACTTGACCTTTATTCAGCATCCATATCATCTACCAAGGCTGGAAGGTGTGCCAGGGCATTGGCCATCAGAAGAAGGCACCTTTCAGGCAGTCAGCTACCAAAAAGATATTTCTTAATGGTGGGTGTGAACACCTCATGTAGCCATTCCACGAACAACTGCCTTGCAACTCAAGCTTTTGCACTGGCCCTCCATATGACAGTCTGGCCTTGTTCACATCCTGTTCCTTGAATACATGAGGAGAAGTCTGGGAATGGTACACGAGTAGTGGCTTAATCTTCAGATTGCCACTTGCTTTTGCATACACCAAAAGGGTCAATCCATCCTTTGTGGGCTTGTGCCCCAGCAGTGCCTTTTCTTCCTGTGTGACATAGGTTCTGTTTGGCATCTTCTTCCAGAAGAGCCCTGTTTCATCACATTTGAACACTTATCAAGTGATATATCCTTCTGCCTTCATGAATTCTGCAAATTCTTTTTTGCGGGATTCTGTAGTGGCCTTATTGGAATTAGAAGGCTTACCATGTCTGATCATATTGTGAAGTGGATGCCACTTCTCTTTCAGAATGTTATAGTTTGTATCTAGATGTCCCCCTAAACCCTCATATGGTCTTAGGTGGTTTTTTGAATGTGGCTGGATACAGGGTATATGATCCTGGGATCAAGGATGTGATGCTAGGATTGAATCATGATGCAAGGCTAGGATTAAAGCTGCCCACCCTGAGTGTGAATGCAACCTGCCCTATGGGTAGGTAGCCTGGATAGGATATAAAGGACAGAAAGAGGCTCTCTTGTCACTTGCTGCTTCTGTGCTACTTCATTGTTTTGCTGCCTTCTACCTGCCATGCCATACTTCACTGCCTTGGAGCTGGCCAATTATGGACTGAAACCTCTACAAACTGTAGGCTACAATAAACCTTTCTTCCTCCAACTTTGGGTATTGGGTATTTTGTCTCAGCAATTAGAAAAGTAACCAAGACATGGAATTTATCAAACTACCCTCTACTGGCTTTAAATTCATCACTTGTTGCACTTGTAGGGGTTTTCTTACAGTAAATCACTGTGCAATTTCCTTGCTTTTTCATAGATCATAAGCTTTACTAACACTCTCACCTGCCAGCCGTTTCTTATTCAACCACAGTAACAAGTTTTTCCACCTCTTCCTGTGCTTGTGTCATCTGCTTGGTTAACATTGTTACTGTATTCCTTTTGCTACATCAGCTGCTTTATTGACATCTTTATTCTTCAAAATAGTCAAGATTGTTCACCTCCCCATCTTGTACTCTGAGGCCACATCAGTCACATGAATACCACGCTCCTTTTCTACAATTTCCTTCTTCAATTCAATGGTTATTTTCTTCAAAACCTTCTTCTTACAATTCTTGCTCTGCACTTTCTTGCTACCTTCATTATTGCTCTGCATGTTCTTATCACTTTCATTATCACTCTGCACTTCTATTTTATTTCTGCACTTTCTTTTTAGCACTATGCTTGCTCTGCACTTTCTTTGGAACTAGGCTATATTGAATAATACTATGCAGTACTTGTGTGTGCTAAAAAGCACACAAAAAAAGGTTCACAGCAAATGTGCAGAAGTCTATCTGAGACCATGATTTTGAATAGAGGAAGCCATATCAGAGCAACGGCCATGTTTGTGTTAATTTGGGGAAGAGGGCCGCCATCGTATTTGTCACCCAATGCAGAGTTCATGAATGGAAGCAAAATTTTTGCAAACAGAAGTGTTCATGAATCAAGGTATTACTGTACTATCCAAACTCAATTTTCTAGCTAAAAAGGGATATAAGTTCTCGAAAAAAAAAAAAAAGGCTGAGATATCTCTTCAAAGAGTTACACTTAAGATACATTCTTACACCTGAGGAACAACAACTACCAAGAGATCAAATCCAGGCTGTGATTTCTGGCTCTGTACTACCAAGCCACAGCTTCATTCTTTCTGGCAATAGTCAGCTTCTGTTGAATGTGTATATTCAGTTTTGTACAAATGTCAATGCCTTCATATGAGGCTGTCAAAGGACCTGAGTCTGAGCCCTTAGAGTGGAAAAAACTGTCCACAATGCTTTTCAAGAAATAAAGCATGCCCTCACTCAGGCCCTAGCACTGGGAATACCTGTTAAGAAAGCCCTTCTTGTTCTAGGTGTCTAGACCTAGAAGGTGGGGAAAGAATCCTGCCCAGTAGCTCTCTTTCCAAAAATGTTACAGTACATGCTGGGTAGCCACTGTGCCTCAGACAACAGCAGCTACAGCTATGTTACAGAAGAAGTCAGTTTACTTTGAGACAAAACCTTGAAGTCCTTACTCCCCACCAGGTCAGGGTCATACCTGAGACAAAACATCATTTGTAGTTGACATGGGAGTGGCTTACCAAGTACCAGGGCACACAGTTGGAGGACTCCTCTGAGAT
Source organism: Heterocephalus glaber (assembly GCF_000247695.1). Next base: position 12,267,144 of record NW_004624776.1, read on the forward strand.
TATTATAAACACTTGGCACTACTCTTAATCTTGCCTCACTGATGCCTACAGGCTCAGAATTTAGCCACTCCTGTGAACAAGTGATTTTTCATATCTATGCAAGTAGACAGGACATCAGTATCTGCCCTTCCAAAACTCTGAGGTGGAATGGTTCACTGATGGAAGTAGTTTTGTCCTCGAGGAACATCAAAAGGCAGGTTACACAGCCGTCAGTCCACAACAGGTCACTGAGGTAAACTCTCTACCCGTCGGCACATCTGCTCAGAAAGCAGAGCTCATAGCCCTGACTTGGGAGTAAAATCAGGGAAAAATAAGAATCTAAATAACTACAGATTCCAAATGTACCTTTCTGGTGCTACATGCCATTGGAGCAATCTAAAAAGAAAGGGGCTTGTTAAAGCAAAAGATTCTACCAGACAGACTGCTATCACTCATTGCAAGAGACACTAGAGGGGTATGTCTAAAATTTCTTTAGGAAATCAAAAGACTGATAAAGAGGTCAAACAGGCATCAGGCTTACATCCTCTCAAGTCTCTAGCTTTATTGCCAGTTCCCAATGAACAATTAAAATCAGCCTATACTACCCCTGCAGGAAGACAAATCAGGCTTTAAGACAAGGAGTTGTTAAATGGAGACCATGGTACTAGCTGGAAAACAAACTAGTCCCTTGTCAAGGAACACACAGAAGGCTATAAAAACCCTTCATGACTATTTCCATACAAGAAGAGATGATGCATGGGAAATGGTCATTCAAAATTTCACAGAATCAGGACTAGCAACAGCCACCTGACAGGTCTGCCAAACTCACCCACTCTGTGCTTACAACAATCCTGGCAAGCCCACAGCACTTTCCTTGTTAAAAAGTCAGCTTCTGATGAGGACCTATGGTGATCATATTTTTACATTCTTCGATATAATCCTAACTGCCTTAGCTGACTAGAGTTTAGACACATTTTCAGACCCGGACCTATTTAAAAATTTTGTTTTTGATTTGTTACTTCAGGGGGACCTATCAAACTATAGCTGGGAAGAGACAAAGACCTTTCTTGAAATATGACTGACTGGTTGCTCCAGCACAAATAGATACTGATATTTGGCTTAGATTCATACTTTGTATATATTTGGTTTATCTTTCTACTGTCTTGCTTACATCAACTTACCATGTGATGCCATTTTTAAGCTAGGATGGGGGGGTCACTCTGATATTATTGTTTGGCTTACTCTTCAGAAGCCAAAATGCAAAACCTCCAAACCCCTATTTCCCCATAGCTCAGCAGGTCATCTCTCATCTAAACCCAAAACCCTCTGATCCCCAATATACCAACTGCTGGGTTTGTACCTCTACTCAGCTAGACAGGGGGCCTATAGCCAATACCTGCTGATCTTCAAAGCCAGCTAGATGATGACACACCTTTCATATTCAGATAGGGCCCACAACAGAATTGAACATTAAAACTCAGATACTGAGTTTCACAAGTCTATGCTGATATCTAGGCCCAACTTTTCCAATACACACCTTGACCCAGACTGTCCCAGTCTGAATTAACGCTACCCACTCTGATCTACTCCACTGCTTTCAAAAGGATACTTTTAATTGCTCCCTTACTACTTCCCTGGTCCCTTTGGGGAAAAAGGGACAAAGCTCTCAAGGCTTCCAATGACATAAGAGAAACTAATTTCTACCTATACAAACCCCACTATATAATTATCTTCAAGTCTCAGAAATGGAGGTCCCTTCTATGGGACCCCGGAGGAAAACTCACTTGCATTTCACTAAGCTTCTTGCATGCTTATATTCAAGTCTTTCATCAAATTTGGGAGATTTCAGCTACTATTTTTTCAAATATTCTCTCTTCCCTTCTTCACCTTTTAGAACTCCCACAAAGCATACGTGTACCACAGATCTGCCTTTAGGCTTTATTCATTTTAATCCTCCCTCCCTCCTTATTAGTTTTTTGAGACAGGATTTTACTATGTAGTCCAAGCTGGCCTTCAATTCTTTATGTAGCCCAAGCTGGCCTCGAACTTGCAGTCCTCCTGCCTCAGCCTCTCAAGTGATGGGATTACAGGTGTGCAACACCACATGTGGGCCACTTCAACCTTTTTATTTCTGTTCCGAGACTTGATAATTTCCATCATCTTACCTTCAAATTCACTGATTTTTTTCTGCTGCTCAACTCTGACTTTTGGATCCATCTCATCTAGTAGGTTTTTAATTTTAGTTACCACACTTTTCAACTCTAGAATTGCTTTTTAGTTCTTTTTTACATTTTTCTCTCAAACGTTATTTCCATTTTGTTCATAAGCCATTTTCTTTCTCACATCTTCCTTTAATTCTTCCAGCATGCTTAATAAAGTTGTTTTAAAGCCTGTCTAGTTATGTCTTACCAGGGTTATATACTGAAAAAATGTATCATTAGGCAATTTCATAGCTGCATAAAAGTCATGGAGTATTCTTGCACAAACCTAGATGGTATAGCCTACTACAAATCTATGCTATGTGGCACATAACATATTGCGTATGTAGTTTATCTACCGTGAAACAAAATGCCATTATGTGGAACAGCACTATAAATCTGCCATCAAGTCTTTGTCAGAGACTATTTCTGCTGATTTTTCTTCCACTGAATGAGCCTTACTTTTCTGTTTCTTTGTATGCCTTGTGGTTATTGTCGTTGCTATTAAAAAAAAAAAAGACATCTGAATCTAATAATGTGGTAACTCTGAAAATCAAAATCTTCCAGGGATTGGCTTATTTTTATTTTCCTTTTTGATTGTTACAGACCAGTGATGGTGAACCATATAGAAGTTTCAATGATACAAATACACTGCTGTGGCACGAGTGCCAGGTTGCCACCACTGTTATAGCCTGTCTCAGTGTCAAGAATAAGCCTGAGTCTCATAGTACTATGACCAGTTACTTTTTAATTTTCCCTACGTAAAATGTGTATTTATTTAAATGTCCTAGTTCTGAATATCTTTTTCTCAAAAATGTGAAAAAAGGAGTGTCAGACCTTTAAATCATCTAGAATTCATTTTTTAGGAAGAAAGGGGACCTTGCGACAATAGGGTGAGGGGCAACAACAATACATTACATTCTATACCTCATGGATCAAAGGCAGAAATCAGAAAAGAGATCCCCATTATTTTTGGTGCACAGGGCCTTTTTTCCTCACCATGGTTCCCACAAAGCTCGGTGCAAGCTGCTGTATCAGCTCATGCACATCTGCCTGAGTGTTGAGTGGGGGAAATGGGTAGCTCTTATTTGAGTTACAAAAGTAAACTTCAATGAAATTAGCTGCAAGCCTTTTCCTGGAACTTTATCCACCCTTTGATAGATTCTAGGATTCCAAAATGTTACACAAGACAGATTCTGTCAGTACTATTGTTGTATATGTGTAGACATAGCTTCTTAGTGCTTCCTGCTCCATCATCTTCCCAGAATCCTTTAGATTGTTCTTTGTATGAAATACATTTTAATAATGACTTCAAAACAATGTATTATCATTATTCCAATTTTATATGTGAGAAGGCAGCTTAAAGAACCCAAAGTATCAAGGCTAGGAAGTGAGCCTAAACTTTAAACCCAGGCAGCCTGATTACAAAAAATAATCTCAAGCACAATGTTCACAATGTTGTCTAGAGAATATTCAATCCCTCCACTACTCTAAAGGAAATGAGACTATCAGCACTTTTATAACTTGCTATTCCTTAAAATAGCCTTAGGCATCTTCACTATAGGTATAAATGGAATAAAAGGACACCTTTTACTTTGTATATAATTCCATGTATAGAGGAACACTCCTCTTTTAGCTAACTACATGAGCTAATTAAAAATTTTTTTTTGCTTATTAATACACACATAGAAACAATTAATCATTTCCACACTGATTCTGTCAATGCTAATCTAACAACCAATCTGGGAATGCTCAGGTATAAGCTATCAGAAGCCTTTCATTTAAAACTATTCTAATATATTCTATGAACCACAATTTTTTTAAAAAGACCAAGAAGCTTTACAACAAAAGACTACCTAAAGTTTCACGTTTTATTTGTAGTATTTACAAATTTATAATCTTTTAATTTTCTAAAACTAAAAAATGGCAATGAAATAAATAAGCTTGAATAATGTAAAACCTATGGCCTAACAAATTATATACTTTAAGTAGTTTGAAGCCACGAGTAAAACAGACTGCAGAAAAGGAGAGAGACATCAGTGAGTACTTAAGCTGATGAATCACAGAATTTTTAAGGGTAACAGAAAAAATTAATTTCTAACTGGCTCACAAAATAAAGAGACAAAAGCAACTTTAGATGCTCTCTACTGAAAAAACATATCCTTAACGTCTCCTATATGTCTGATGAGCTTTGCTAACACTCTTCAATTGCTCTTTTATAACTTTAAGAGCTAAATACTTCTAAATGACAATTATTATGTGAAACAGCTTATGAAGTAATATGTACTATGTAACAGTCTACTAAAATTTTTGTAATTAAATGCCTATAAAATTTTGTGCATTAACATCTGGAGAGAAGATTAATTGGGAGATGACAGTTATCTGACCATAATGAAAAATGAACATATTTTTTGACTATAAAACAGGTACACTATGGAGTATTGCAATGCCCAATTTTCCCTTATTAAATGTGACTGCACTTACAAGTCTAGTTTGGTAGCTCTTACAGATACCTTTTGCCTTCATTCCTATTATTATAAAATATTTCAAGATGAAAACACAAATACACTTGCTTCTAAGAATAAGAATGGATGCATGTCAACTGCAATTACATGTTTTGAATATAAGCAGTGGTCTAGATATGAAACATGCCTATAAAGAACTACAAAACCTAAGCTATTGTATCCTAGTAAGCTGGTTTTCCAGAATATATTAGCCAGGTATCATTAGTGAACTGATTTTTTTCAGTTGAACTAAATACAAATCAAAAACATATTGAGATTCCACGTGATTCCAGTCAGAATGGTTATTATCATAAGAAAACAAAAATGGTGGTGAAGATGTGGGGAAAAAACTGTTGGCAGGAATGTAAATTAGTACAGCAACTATGAAAAACAGTATGGAAGATCCTAAAAATACCATCCAATACTAACCCTTAGCCATATAGAAGAAAAAATATGTCATTTGCAGGAAAATGAATGGAACAAGAGGCCGTGATGTTAAGCAAAACAAATCTGATGCAAATATCACATTTACTCTATGTGGAAGCTTGAATAATGATAATAAAAAGATGACCTGAAGGTACTAGAGGAACTACTAGGGAAGAAGGGTAAAGGGATGAAATGGAGAGAAAACGCTGGAAGAGTAAGAGAGGGTTGTGGAAGTTTGGGAAGGGATATGACCAAAGCACAATATATGCAGGCATGAATGTCATAATAAGACTCATTAATACTGACACATGTATTAATAATTATAACAATATATGATTTTTAAAAGTTGAATTAAAACCAGAGTGTTCACACTGATGATGTTAGAAATCTGGAAAAGTTCTTTGTGTTATATTACTCAATTTCATTCCTCAAAACAGACCAATTCTCAGAGTTCTAAGAATGACAATTTAGATAAACTTGTAAGATTTATCTCCAAAGCAAAATATGAGAAAAGGAAAAAAAGTTTAAGTAAATTTTGAAACATCTCGTGAGTAAAAGATTAAAATGAAGGACCCTGGCCTCCTGGAGCCCTGCTCTGAACAATCTGCATCCCGCCCACCAGCTAACAAGCCAGTGGACTGAGAGGACCTTGGCCAGCACCCTGGAGCCCTGCTCCATCCTGCCCTTGCCCCGCCTCCCAGCCACCAGCTTAGCCCCCCAGGCGCCTACAGCACGCTACCTCCCCACCTCCTGGCTGTGTTGCTACCTGGTTCTACACTACAGAGACACAGGGGGTCATAAAGGCCACTGTCCCGAGCACCAGAAGATAGAGCAGAATTGAACAACAGAAAGAGGGCCTCTCTCAGGTTCCATGATGAAAACTGAAGCCCACTGGAAAAGTGAAGAGAATCTGTGCAATAAAGACACACCAGACCACCGAACTTGGTAAGTTGGAGGGATCATCACCTCCCATCGGAACCTGGACTATCTTCAGGGGAAGGGCAGCTGGAACCTGCAATGCTACCCTGCTGAGTTCAATCCTGCAAAAGGACAGGGAGCTCAACTTGGGACTTGCAGCCAGAAATCAGCCTGAATCTCATGGGTCTGCTACTGGCTTGCTGACACTCATTGCCTTAAATCTGCACACTGAGGTCCACGTTGTCTACTGTGACAGCAGAGACATACCCTAAAGAACCTTCATTTTTATTTTTTATTATTTTCAAAATTATTATTTTTTTGCTCTTTTTAATTTTTTTCTTCTTCTATTCTTTCAAATTTTTATTTTTCTCTTCTTCTTAAAATTTCTTTTCTCTTTTCTTTCTCTCTTTCACTTGCTCTCTTGCTGTGCCACATTGTTCTTCAGTGTGCCTGTTCCAGCCCTAATTTGTATTTCTTCTTTATTTTTCTTTTCTTCTCTTTCCTTCTCTTGCCTGTGCCCTCTGGCCTCACTGATAACCTTCCCCTATTCTTCTACCTACCTATTCATCCCTCCACAACTCCTTCTAACTCTCCATCCCAAAGGGTAAAGTTGCTATAATGAAGAGTTTATTCACTAAAACCATATGTTGGGTTGATCCTTGATTTTGATTTAATTCACACAGCTAAAGGTGATAGATTAATAACTACCACAAATTGTCATTTTCAAAGAGGTACTTGATGCTACTGTGTTGCTGATTGTATCATTTGGGCTAAGGTGTTGTGATTGATCTAATCAGTTGTCCCTCCTGGTATAATGAAAATGAGACAGCCTCAGAGCCATTAGAGACTCAAAACCTAAAGACCTGCTATATCTGAAAGACACCTCTGAGAAGCAATCATTCCGTAAGTGTTCTAAATACATCAACAAAGATACTTACAATAAACAACTTCAAAGTATCAACCCAGGAACTAAACCAAGGACAGTACCAAAAACAAAAATGAGAAGACATTTAAGCAAGGCACAAACTCAGACTACCACCCCAGACAACCCCACAAAAGGCAAATTCTGGGGGAAACGAGGTGGAAAAGTCTAATAATCAACCACCTGGACACCCTGAACTGAAAGCACAGGAAGTAACAGAGAAGATGAATGAGGCTCTAGAAAAATTCAAAGCAGAAATAATCTCCCAGATAACTACAGAGATGGTGAGCAGGGTGAAAGACATGATTAGAGGCTCTAGAACACAAACAGATAAAAAAAAAAAATAGATGAGGGCCGGGGATTTAGCTCAGAGGTTTTGCTGCCTGCTATGCAAGCAGAAGGACCTGAGTTTGATCCCTGGTACCAAAAAAAAAAAGAAAAAAAAAGAAAAAAAAAGAAATCATACACCCTAACCAAGTTGGATTTATCCCAGGGATGCAAGGATGGTTCAACATTCATAAATCAATAAATGTAATACTCTGTATTAACAGAGTCAAGGACAAAAGCCATATGATCATCTCAATAGATGCAAAAAGGCATTTGACAAAATCCAACACCTATTCATGATAAAAACCCACATAAAATTGAAATAGAAGGTCTTTATCTCAACCTGATTAAGGCTATCTATGAAAAACCAATAGCCAACATCATACTAAATGGTCAAAAACTGAAAACTTTCACACTAAAATCAGGAACAAGACAAGGATGCCCACTATCACCACT
>NW_004624776.1:12281043-12337924 GCF_000247695.1 Heterocephalus glaber
CCCTGTCCCCTCTCATCCTCGCTCCCCCTCTAGGGTCTCCGTTGACTTACCCGCGGGCCGGGACAGACTTCTCAAAACAAACCCTCAAGTCAAGGAGAGCCTGGAGTGAAGTATTTAAAGGTCTAAAAGAAAATAACTTTCAACCTAGACTGTTGTATCCTGAAAAATTATTTTTCAAAATCAATGGGGGAAATTAGATACTTCCACAACAAAGAACACCTGAGAAATTTCATGAATACCAAACCAGCACTCCAAACAATTCTAAACAATATCACAGAAAAAGACAATAAAGGTCACAACTCCATGAGGCCCAATAGAGGACAGCCAACAGGTAAGGCAAGAAACTAAAGGGAAATGGGGAAAAATAAGAAATAAAAGAACCAACAACAGCAAAACATCATAACAAGGATGAGTCAATATCTATGAATTATAACCATCAATGTTAATGGCTTCAATTCAAAAAGAAATAGGCAGAATAGATTAAGCAAAATCCAACAATATGCTGAATACAACAAACGCAACTAACTCAAAAAGAAATTCATAGATTGAAAGTAAAAGTACTAAAAACAGTTTTCCACATGTTAGGAACCCAGAAAAAAATCAGGGGTAGCAATCTTATTTGCAGACAAAGTAGATTTCAAACCAAAACTAATTAAGAGAGACAAAGATGGTCACTACGTTTTTGTGAGCAATCCAAGAAAAAGAGATGACAATCATAAATATATATGTACAAAATACAAATGCCCCCAACTACCAAACAAATGTTAATGGACATGAAAAAACAAGCACTAATATAACTGTAGTGGGGGACCTCAATACACCACTATCACAAATAAATAGATCATCCAGACAAAACATCAACAACGAAATTCTAGAACTGAACCAAACTATTGCAAAAATGGACTTAATAAATGTTTACACAGTGTTCCACCTAACAAAATCAGAATACACATTCTTTTCTGCTGCACACAAGTCATTCTCAAAAACAGACCACATGTTAGCTTATAGGACATGTTTAAGTAAATGTAAAAGAACTGAAGTTACCCCCTGTATATTACCAGACCATCGTGCAACAAAATTGGAGATCAATAACATAAGAAACAGCAAAACCCCAACAAACACATGGAGATTGAATAACATCCTCCTGAACAACCAGTGGGTCACAGGAAATTAAAGAAGGAATTAGACAGGAAATTAAAGAAGAAATTAGACAGTTTCTACAAGTGAATGATAATGACAGTACAACATACAGGAATCTATGGGACACAACGAAAGCAGTTCCAAGAGGGAAATTCATAGCAGTGAAAGCCCATATTAGGAAAACAGAGAGAACTCAAATAAACAAATAATGCAGACCCTCAACCTCCTAGAAAAAGAAGAGAATAACAAACTCAAAGCTAGTACAACAAAGGAAATTATAAAGATCAGACCAGAAATCAATGGAATGGATCCTAAGAGAATGATACAAAAAAAAAAAAATCAATGAATCAAAGAGTTGGTTTTGTGAAATAAATAAAATCGATAAACCCTTAGCCAATCTTATCAAAACAAGGAAAGAAAAGGCTCAAATCCATCCAATAAAGAACAAAAAAGGTGAAGTCACAACAGACCCAGCAGAAATCCAGAGTATCAATACCTACTTTGAGAACCTGTACTCTAATAAAATGGAAAACACAGAAGAAATGGACAGATTCCTAGATACATACGAATTGCCCAAGTTACATGAAAAAGATACAGAAATTCTAAACATCCCCAATTACAATGAGTGAAATTGAAAATGAAATAAAAAATTTACCAACAAAGAAAAGCCCAGGTCCTGACGGCATCACAGCTGAATTCTACAAGACATTTAAAGACCTATAGCCATTACTCTTTAAACTCACCAATGAAACTGAAAGGGAAGTAATACTTCCAAATTCATTCCGGGAAGCAAGTGTTACTTTGATGCCAAATCCAGGGAAAGACCCAACCCAAAAAGAGAACTATAGGCCAATCTCCCTAATGAACACAGATGCAAAAATCCTCAACAAAACACTGGCAAACAGAACACAGAGGGTCATCAAGAAGATCATCACCCTGACCAAGTTGGATTTATCTCAGGGATGCAAGGATGGTTCAACATACATAAATCAATAAATGTAATACAATATATTAACAGAGCCAAGGACAAAAACCATATGATCATCTCAATAGATGCAGAAAAAGCACGGGACAAAATCCAACACCTATTCATGATAAAAACACTACCTAAAATTGGATTAGAATATCTTTATCTCAACCTAATTAAGCCTATATATGCAAAACCAACAACCAACATCATACTAAATGGTCAAAAATTGAAAACTGTCAGGCTAAAATCAGGAACAAGACAAGGATGCCCACTATCACCACTCCTGTTTGTTCAATATAGTTCTGGAAACATTAGCCACAGGAATTAGAAAAGAGAAAGAAATAAAAGGAATAAAGATAGGAAAGGAAGAAGTTAAACTGCCATTATTTGTTAATGATATAATACTCTACATAGAAGACCCCAAAAACTCCACCAAAAGACTTCTGGACTTAACTGATAGATTCAATACAGTAGCTGGATACAAGGTCAACACTCAAAAATCAATTGCCTTCCTGTACACAAATAACAGACCCACTGAGAGAGAAATTAGAAAAACAACTCTTTTCACAATAGCACCCACAAAAATGAAATATCTATGAATCAATCTAAAAAAGGAAGCAAAAGACCTCTACATTGAGAACTACAGCACTCTGAAAAAAGAGATCAAAGAGGATGTAAGAAAATGGAAAGACATCTCTTGCTCCTGGGTAGGAAGAACCAATATAGTGAAAATGGCCATACCTGCGAAATTGCGATATAGATTCAACATAATCCCAACTGAAATTCCAACCACTTATTTCACAGAACTAGAGAAAACAATCCAAAAATTCATTTGGAGCCAGAACAGACCTAGAATAGCAAAAGCAATTCTAGGCAACAGAGACATGCCAGAGGTGTCACAATCCCCAACTTGAAACTATACTACAAAGCTACTGTGATTAAAAACAGCATGGTACTGGCAAAGAAACAGACCTGATGATCAGTGGAATAGATTAGAAGATGCAGAAACAACTGCAGACACACTCAGCCACCTCATCTTTGACAAAGGAGCCAACCATCCTCACTGGAGGAAAAACAACCTCTTTAATAAATAGTGTTGGAAAAACTTGATTTCAAGTCGCCAAAGATTAAAACTAGACTCATATCTATCACCATGCACTACACTAAGATCGAAGTGGAGTAAAGATTTAAATATTAAAACAGAAACACTGTACTTGCTACAAGATAAGTTAGAACTCTTGAAGATACTGGCATAGGAAAAGACTTTATGAACAAAACCTCAGCAGTACAGGAAGTAACACAAGGAATCAACAACTGGGATCTCATCTTATTAAAAAGCTGCACATCAAGAGAAACGACCAACAGAGCTAACAGACAACCTACAATGTGGGAAAAAAATTTTAGCAGCTGTACCTCAGACAAAGGACTACTATCTAGAATATATAAAGAACTGAAAAAAATCAGACCCCCCAAATTTAAAGACCCAATTCAAAAATGGGCATCTGAAATAAACAGACATTTCTCAGACAAAGAAGTAAAAGCAGCAAATAAACACATGAAAAAATGTTCAACATCACTGGTCATTCGAGAGATGCAGATGAAAACAACACTGAGATTCCACCTCACCTCAGAAAGAGTGGCTGCTATCAAGAAATCAACCAATAACAAATGCTGGTGGGGGTGTGGAGAGAAAGGAACCCTTCTCCATTGTTGGTGGGAGTGTAGACTGGTGCAACCACTGTGGAAATCAGTGTGGAGATACCTCAAAGAACTAGGATTGGAAGTCCCATTTGACCCAGCTATTCTCCTGCTGTATATCTTTCCCAAAGAATTAAAAGAATCATACCACAGCAATATATGTGCACCCACGTTTATAGCGGCACAGTTTGCAATAGCAAAAGCTTGGAAACAGCCCAAGTGCCCATCAACTGAAAACTGGATAAAGAAGATGTGGTTTTTTTATAAAATGGAGTACTACTCAGCCATAAAGAACAAGAAACTAGAGACATTTATAGCTAAGTGGATGCTTATTGAGGCCACACTCTTAAGTGAAATAAATAGGACACACATATGTAAATACTGAATAGTTTCTCTAGTGTGAGAAACTGAAAGTCTAAATAAGGATTAAAATGAATTATTCATAATTTGAAATAGGAAAAGAGCCAAAGGAGTAGGGGTGGTGGGAGGGGAAGGGGAAAGGGAAGAAGGGAAAGGAAAACTTATGAGAAAATTTTTAAAAAATGGAAATGAAATCTATGTAAATAGGGAAGGGTGGAGGGGGTGAAGGGCGCACAGGTAACGGGGAAAAAATAAGAACTAAGATACACCATGTACAGGTACAAGCACTCAATGATAAGTGTAAAAGTATTGTATACCTAAAATGTACCAATAAAAGAATAAAAAAGAAAAAAAATAACCATGAACAAATGCTGGCAGGGGTATGGGGAGAAAGGAACCCTTCTCCATTGTTGTTCAGAGTGCGGACTTATGTAACCATTGTGGAAATCAGTATGGAGATACATCAAAGAACTAGGACTAGATAGAGGTCCTATTTGACCCAGCTACTCCCCTGCTGTGTATATTCCCAAAAGAATTAAAAGAATCATACCACAGAGATATATGTGCACCCATGTTTTTAGTGGCACAGTTTGTAATAGTGAAAGCTTGGAAACAGCCCAAGTGCCCATCAATTGGAAAATGGATAAAGAAGATGTGGTTTTTTTTATAAAATGGAGTAGTGCTCAGCCATAAAGAATGACAAACTGAGACATTTATGGCTAAATGGATGCATATTGAGCCATACTCTTAAGTGAAATAAATAGGACACAGGTGTAAATACCGAATAGTTTCTCTGGTGTTAGAAACTGAAAGTGTAAATAAGGATTAAAATGATTAAAATGAGTAACTGATAACTTGAAATAGGAAGAAAAGGTCCAAAGGGGTATGGAAAATGGGATGGGAAGGGGAAAGGAAAGAAAGGAAAGGAAAAATTTTGAGAAAACGAAAAAAAGGAAACAAAGTCTATGCAAATAAGGAATGGAGCACAGGGGAATGGGGAAAAATAAGAACCAAGATACATCATGTACAGGTACAAGCACCCAGTGATAAATATAAACGTACTGTATACCTAAAATGTACCAATAAAAGAATTTAAGCAAAAAAAAAAAAAAAAGTTTAAAGTGATGGACACTCCATAGCACATCAGAAAATTAACACCTGTCAAAGCTCCTACATTTTTTCCTCTGTATTGAAAGTCCGAACTACAAAAGCAGTTAATGTGAAAGCATCAAGAGAGCCCATCCAGAGGGATCTGCTTCTACACTTGGAAGCTCCAAACTTTTGGCCTATTTCTACTCTCTCCCTTTTTCCAGGTCATCTGATCATTACAACTTGCCAAACTCTTTTGGTTCACTATTTACCTAGCCTGGAGGTCATTTCACTTTTCTTCTTTATTCCGTCTGTCAAATCTCGTTTCTCCAACCTATTGCCACTCTGTCCATACCATTCCTTTTCTAAGTTAAAGAAGCAGGTGTTTAACAAGGGCTCTTTTTCCCCAGTCCTGTCTTATTTCACTTTGAACAGAAAAGCAGCCCATTCTCCTCAAATCAAGTTTTATGAAATCGTTTAACCTCTTTGAAATGTTACTCATCTGAAAAGCAATACTATTAACATGTATTACAGAGATTAAATGTGGCAATGTATGCAGTTCTTCCCAGCACAGCTTGATGCACACATGATTTCCAGGGAATGCCTAAATATATGAATCTTATCCCTGTATCCCAATCAGCTGCTAGCCATTATCAATTTTCTCTCTTTCCATGTTAGGTCTAAAAACTAAACATGTCCTCCTGGTTTCTTTATGTAAATAACAGCCCCAATCTTATACTTGACTGAACATGAAAGTTTAGTCACCTTTTAAGTTTAAAAATTGATACTAAGTCAACAAACTGTATCAATCTTTCACTTGCACCCATGTCTTTTCAATTTCTCTTTCATCCCCCTCCTGGAGGCTCTCTCATGTGTAGTAGGCCTCCTTTTTGTTCTTTACTAAGCTCTTTAATATGCTAAGTACTATTACTGCTAAAGGAGATATAAAGATATAACTCAATAGAGCCCTTGCCTATAAGATAGTCATAATATTGGCAGAGAGTATAAGATGATACTAGAAAAATACAAATTCACATCCCATAAGAAACAATAACCAATCTGACCAGAGAATTAACTAAAAAAATAACGAGTCAAAAATTGCAATGTAATTGGTTTTAGAAGAAAATGAGCCTGAGAGGATTAGCATTCATGTTGAGATGTTGAGTGGAGAAGTAGAGAAATGAAGGTTAGAGATCAACATGCAAATCAAAGACACAAGAATGTTATCTGATGCTACCAAAAAGGGGCAAATTTCTAAGAAAATTTACTAAATGAACACAGTGCTGAACACCATTGAAGTAATATGCCCACATTCTGGAAAGATTTGAAAGAATTGTAACAAGACAAGAATAGAAGTATAAGAATACACAAGGAGAAAGAGAACTTAGAGGAGGAGGAATACCTTCAGGAGAGAGGTCAAATATTAATTGGCACAGGATTTGCCGTACTGTATAGGCATTCTTCCTGATCTTTATAAAATGCTGATTTTGTCCAGGTTTACCTGATTTTACCTAAAACATTAGGTAAAATGTGTCCCCAAAAGATAACCTCATTTCCCCAGCCTTCTGTTGGCCAGATTGATCCAAAGGTAATCTTATTTCCCTCGCTTGTGACTGATTTCAGAACAGAATCTGAACACATTTGGGTCAATGAGATAAAGATTCCTGGATGGACTTCCTAGTAATAAAAGAGAATCACAGAAGAAAGACTCATGAAGCACAGCTCCCATGGCTGTGATAACTACTTAGCATCCATGAGAAGAATCTGTCTTCAGAAGTTGATGCTGACAATAATAAGGAAAGAAAGAACTTAATGAAACAATGAGGTACTGTGCCTTGATTACTATAACTGGAAACTGCCTGAAATGATTACCCAATGGCTTTGTGAGATACTGAAATTTCCTTATAATTTAAATCACTATGAGATAGAATTTTCCACTATTTGTAGCCAAATGCATCTTAATAACAACTTAATTTTTTATCTGTGGGGTGGACAGAAGAACTAGGAAGAGAAGGGGATGGGGAAAAGTGGGTAGAAAAGAACAAAAAGAAAGAGATGGAGGGAGGGGGAGGTAGAAGAGGAGAAGTTAAAAAGAACTAAGATGTTATACACATGTACCAACTCATGATAAAAGTAATTGTTAGGTACTATAAACATACTAATAAAAATAAAAATAAAAATAAAAGGATTGGGGGTGTAGTTCAAATCAAAAACCTCAAGAAATGAAGATTAAGAAAGATAGAAATGCTATTCATCTTTCCAGTTTTCTTACTGTTTCTGTTGCTAAAAGGAAAAAGAGGGGTTGATTTTCTCTACTGGCAAAAGGCTTCATGAAAAACACTGTTCATTATTTTGTTCTCAGTAGTCATGTGCACAATGCCAGGCTGAGGCAAGAGATAAATCTACTATAAAGATAAATGAAAACTAGCGCTGGAGAGGGAGCTACATGCTTAGAGATCTAAATTCAATTAACCATCATTTTTGACAAAACTCGTCTTGTGGCACAGAAATGGGTGCTGCCCTTCCATCTTTAAGCAGCAAAAAAAAATCTGATTTGCAAAGGTAAAGAAATTCACCATCTCTCTGGGTACCCCCATGCCAACAACCACAGAGCTGATTTTTAGAAGTGATGTTTCACAAAATCACAGTATCCTCCAGTATCCTCCACTAGGGGGAGGGAAAGTAACCAGGTGTCACAACCTTCATTGGACAATATAATCACATTCCCTGCCACTGGCTGAGAACATTTCCTGGCCACTGTAGCTTTTTGACAGTCAGTGAAAGAAATGTTGGTTAAAAAAACAATAATGAAAGATTTTTTTAAAAATCAGAAAGAAATTGTAAAGACACAAAGTAAGACTTTAACAGGAATGTTATTTAAAACAACAACAACAACAACAACAATTACCAAAAGCAGCAGTATGAGAAAATCTGTTGGGTGGCCCACTTTTTTCAACAAAATATATGGCAAATTTTCATTTATTCAGCCATTTTACTGGATATCTGCTGTTTCTAGATCCTGTTATAGATGTCAAAAATCAGTAGTCTAGAGAAGGCAAGTTTCCTAAGATGAAAAGTAATATAGTGCTTAAGAGGGACTTAAAATCAAGTTGAGAAATGGGCAGAGTATGATAAGAGAGGCATACTAGGAAAGTAGGCAAACCACAAATCACTTGGACTTACAGGGCATATTAGAGATTCTGAATAATCATCAAATGCAATGTGAAGTCAATAAAGGGATGTACTGAAGTGACATTTTCAAAAAATCAGCAAGCTGCTATACTGAGAATTAAAAATGAGTCATGAAGTAAGATGTAGGGAACAAGTTTAAAAACCTACGGCTCACAAATACTGTATAATTCCACTCATATGAGATACTTAGAAAAGTCAAATTCATACACAGAAAGTAAATGATGGTGACCAGGGGTTGGAGAGTCTAGATGTTCCCCCAAGGATTTGTGTGGTCATAAGTAGAGCTTTTCAGAGGTGGCTGGATCTAGTGTGTGTGATTCTGGGATTAAGTGTGTGACTTGATCCCAAGGATGTGTGATTACTAAATTAGTTCACTGGTTGGTTTGGCATAGTTCTAGGTGTGGATAATGGGAAGGCCCACCCTGGGAGTTAGTGCTACCTGCTCTAAGGGTGTATAGCCTGGATAAAATACAAGGAACAGAACTTCACTACTTCACTGCTTGCTGTCTTCTGCACATCATGAACTGTTTCTCCTCTGCCATGCAATCCTGCCTTGGAGCCAGCCAAGTGTGAAATGAAACCTCTACAAACTGTGAGCTACAATAAACCTTTCCTCCTTTAACTTTGAGTGTTGGGTGTTTTTGTCTCAGCAATGAGAAAGTAACTAAGACACACAGAGAGAGAAGAATGAATTAGTGTTTAAGGTGTTCATTGTTTCCGTTTTGCAAGATGAAGACTAAGCTGTATCACTTAAAAATGTTTAAAATAGTAAATTTTACTAATCCTTGTACGAAAATAAAAAATAAAACAACAGAAAATAAAATAAAATTTATGGCTATCTTTTAGCCAAGGGATGGTACTGGCTCAGTCTAGATTAATACCTGAAAAGATACCAGTACTGTATATAACTAAATAGATAATTACCTAATTAGATAAAGATAAGTATACAAGAATTATATTTTGAACATAAGAATTATAGTGACTAGAGATCAGAAATTGAAAAAGAAGGTATCTAAGGTAATTTACAAATTAACAACATAACCAATACTACAGTGTTGTTATTAACTATAAAAGAAAATACTAAGAATTCAAATTTGAAAGTGTTCAGACTGAAAAACTTGTAGAGTAGACAACTGTATAAATGGGTCTTAAGCTCAGAACTAATATTTGGGCTAGGAATGTAAATCTGGCAGTTCATCGGTTAGAAATGATATTTGAAGTCTACAAGTAGGAGCTATTACCTAGGAAGATAGAATAGGGAAAGGAAAAGGAGAGCCTGGAATCCAGGCTTTTAGGGATCCAGCTATATCCTGGGTATCCCTTATCTGAAATGCTTAACAATCTGAATGATTACATTCTTTTCAATTTTTAAATATTTGCATAGACTTTATCAGATGAACAGCATCTGGATTTTTGGTCATTTCAGATTTTCAGATTAGGGAGGCTCAACCTGTATAAGAAACTCAACATTTACATTGAGGGTAGAAGAAGGCATTCCCATAGATCAGTGGTGGGAACCTATGGCACACATGCTGAAGCAGGCTGTCTGTTAACAATGAAAGCTCTAAAAGGTTTGCTATCACTACCATAGATGAATAAAAAAGGAAAATCATACATATAAAATAAAAACTAGTTAAAGCATAATAAATCAACAGCTAAGAAAAGAGGGAAAAGTTCTGCTAAAATATATAATAATGGTGATAATATTAGGAGGTAGATACTAAATGACTACAATGTTCCTAGCACTGTTATAAGCACAGTAAATTACTGATTTATTTACTTCTCATAACAACCCTCTACAAAAGCTTCTTTATTTATCCCCATTTTACAGCTGAACAAATCATGATTTAGGGAAGTTAAGTAATTTACTCAAGGTCACCTAGTCTACCCAGAACCTGAATTTTTAACTATTATGGCATATTCCTTACATATCCAGTGGGTTTAACAACATAGAGAATGGTGACATTAGCAAATGCAGTTAAGAGAAATGGTAGAAGCAAAAGCCAAATTTTAAAGAGTTGAGGAGTAATGGAAAGTAAGAAACTAGAGGTAAAATGAACAAACAAGTCTTTAGAAATATATTTGTCAGCAAAGGTGAAAGACACTGGAAAGGGGATTCAGCACCCAGGAAGTTTTATTGGTGAACTTGCTATCAGAGGTTAGGGTAGCAAACTCAAATATCTACTGAGATCAGGCAGATCATTTACACAGTAAGAGGGACCAAAACTTACATACATTTACAATATTCTAGGTACTCTTCTAAGTAAGTACTTCTTGTTTATTAACATATACAATGCTAAGATCAGCTAACTAGCCCTATTTTTACAAATGAGAAAACTGACTCACAAGTCTGTTACTTCACAAAGATCACACAGCTAGGTGAGATTCAAAACTAAACAACCTGGCTTCTGAGTATCCTCTACTAGAGAAAGGCTTAAAGATGCGTATACAGTATGGAGCCTTTGGTGAACTGGAAAATATGCATTCTCTCTGAGATGAAAATGTTCTGTCTGGTCTGTCCAAGACAGTAGTCACCAGCCTCACAGGAGTACTGAGCACTTTAAGTAAGCTGGGATGACCAAGGAACTGAGCTTTAGGTTTTGTGTCATTTTAATTAATTTAAACTTAAACAGCTATGTGACTTGTAATGACTATATGACTCTAAAAAATCTGAGAACTTTTTATTTTTTTTAGAATAGGCCAGAAATAAGGATTTTAATGAGAAACCTTCCAACTCTAAAACACTAGTTCTTAAAAAAAAAAAAAAAAAAAGACTATCTGCTTGCCAAACATGCCAAATGCTAATCAAGAGAATAAATAAAGTTGACAACTTATAACGGAATTTCTAGCACTAAAATAAATAAGGTATAACTCATGAGCACCCCAAAAACAATGTTTAAGAAAAAGTTTGCAGATGGATGCGTTCTGTTAAATACCATTTTTATGAAGTTTAAACACACATTATTGCATATTTCTTAGAGATTTATAATTATGACATGGAAGTATAAAGTCAAAGGAAATATAATACTAGCATGTTGGTTACTTTTAATTCTGATTAAGGAGGATGTATTCCATTTCTCCAGCTTTAAAAAAAATACCATACTTGCCTTAACCTAATACAAATTTAAATTCTTCCAGATGTATCTGAGCTAAAATCAGGGTGGTGCCAGGTACAGAGGTGCATGCCTGTGATCCCAGCACTCAGGAGGCTGAGACATGAGGATTGATGCAAGTTTGAGGTTAGCCTGGGTTACACAGTGAATTCAAGGCCAGCCTAAATTACACAGTGAGATTCTGCCTCAAAAAACCACAAAAATAAATAAAAGGTGCTAACATAGTTCTGTTCTCTTCTAATGGCATTAGAGGAGAATTCATTTTCCTGTCTTTCAGCTTCTAGATGTGGTTACCACATTGCTCATGGATCCCTTTCTCTATCTTCAAAGTAAGACACAGGGAGTCAAGTCCTCACATCACATCACTCTGACCTTGCTTCTGCTGTCTTCTCTTTGACTCTTCTACTTTCTTATTCCACTGTTAAACACCCTTATGGTTATATTGGGCCCACCCAAAAGTCAAGAGTAATCTTCCTTTTTTGCAGTTACCTTAATTGTGTCTGCCCTATTCAAAGGTTTCAGGATTAGGATGTGGACATCATGGGATAGGGGGCATTATTTTCCCTACCACAAAAACTTATCTCAAGGAGCTTTAATTTTCTAATGTTTTATTCCTTAAGTAGAGATAAAGGATAAAGGTATTGAGTTTGATTTTTATTGTATCTTTTTATATGCCTCCAATACATTTGAAAGCTTTTGGTTAGATTCTAAGACACATTTTTCAAACTTTCACAGAGCCCTAAATTTTCAACGAGCTCACCCAAGAACAGCAAGGGGAAAAGGAAGGCAAGTAGGGAAGAATTAAAGATTGGCTCTGCCCCAATCTAAACAGATTCTCTTTTTATCACCTTTCCTTTTCTATAAAACAATTCATTTGAAGAGGAAAAAAAAGATTCCAATTATTTTTAATACCCTAAACAGTAGACTATCACCGTTTGACTATAAAGAAAATTATAATAAATTTACGTTACAAAAAGTAAACAACAAACTAACTCAGAATTAATAGAGCCTAGAGTAGCTAAATGATGACAATACTGTTTCAGGGCTCAGCAGATAAAACTAAAGATCCAGGGAGCACTAAGGCACGGAGGGAACAGGAAAGGGTATTAGGAAATGCCCACACACTTTTGGCTGAGACTGTAAAGTGTGGTACTCTAAAAGAAATATGAACAAGTATATTAATTCTCATGGGGATTGAAGCTCAGCTTCAAATATCAAGTTCTAATAACAGATTAATGTCCTAGATCGCTGCCTCTTTCAAATACCAAACAAAAGCGGTCACTGTTGGAAGATACCATCTCCGAGGTAGCAAATTATTTTTCAAGAAAAATTTTAAACCCAGTATCTAAAATATAAAATAACCAGGCATATGAGGAGACAAGGCAGCTAGTAGAAATTACAAATAGACTCACTCACTTGGGTTCCAGATAGTCTATGCAAGTCTTTAATTATGCATATAATATTCAAGGAGATAAGAGACAGTTTTAACGAAGTCCATCACAGATTTCTGAGACTAATTCTCAAAGTAAAAAATACAATAACCATTTAATAACACAATTCATGAGCTTAAAAGCAGAAGCAGTACAATAGAAAGGATGATTAATGAACTAGAAGAAACCAGGGGAAAAAAAGAATGAAATGACAAAATGATAAAAATCATGAAGGAAAGGGTAAAAGAGACAATAGACAGTAAGGATGAGAAGGACTAACATAACTGAATTCTACAGAGAGAAGACAGACAAGAATGAGAGGGGACAAATAATATTTAAAGAGACAATGGCTGAAAATTTCTTACCCTGATGACATAAAATTATAGTTTCTTCAGCATTATGAATCACAACATTAAGTAAAAAAGAAAACCATACTTGAGGAATTTGAAAAACTGCTTAAAGTCCACGGCCATACATAGATGGGGGAAAATTTTTCTTTAAAAAAGAGACAAAAAGAAAACATCAAAAGAAGCTTATGAGAAAAGACACATTGCTTGCAAAGGAACAATTACACTGACAGTTGATTTCTTGATGAAAACAGCAGAAATCATAAGAATAAAAACATCTTTAAATTATTGAAAGAAAGCAAATGCTAACCTAGAATTCTTCACCCAGTGAAATACCTTTCAAGACTGAGGCAAAATAAAGACATTTTCTGATCATCTAAAACAGAGAATTGCCAACAAGTCTACACTGAATAAAGACTAAAGAATGTTCTTCCAGCAGAAAATAATGCCAAGGGAACACATCATAATACAAGAATAAATAAGAATCTGTAAAGGTGATGGTCATTCTAAATAAATGTAACAGTGATAATATCTTCTAGATATAAACACAGAATTAAAACGTAATTGCCACATTAAGTTAGAGATGGAGTAAATAAGTTGAAGCATTCTCATATCCTTGTATTGTTTAGTAAAAAAGCATGTATACCAATTAATATTAGACATTGGTAAGTCATAACTACATATTTTAATCTCTAGAATAATCACTGCAAGAATAGCAAGAATGTAGAATTTCCAAGTTAAAACAGGAAGGGAAATGGAAATATAGAACAATAATAATTAAAAGTATAGAAAAAAACATAAAGCTGGAGAGATTAAAAGGAAGCATGAAAAATGTACATGAAATTTATCAGTAGGTACATTAAATATAAATCAATTATATGCTTGTTAGGCTTGATTTTAAAGATCTAATTTATATACTGTATGCAAGAGATACTACTAAAATATTAGGAATCAAAAAGAATTAAAAGTAGCTAGGTATGATGGCACACACGTGTAATCCCAGCCACTTGGGAGGATTGCAAGTTGAAGCCAGCCTGGCAATTTAACAAGAACTTGTTTAAAAATAAAAATTTTAAAAAGGGCTTGGATGGCTTAGTAATAGAGCACCTGCCTAGTGCAAGGCATTGGTTCAATTCCCAGTACAGAAAATAAAAATTTAAGAAAAAGGAAGGGAACGAAAAACAAAATAAAACAAAATAAAAACAAAACTAATATGGCTGTATTAATAACAAACTAATATTTAAGGCAAAAAGCACTACTGAAGTGTAAGTTTATAGTGACACAATTTCAACTAAATTTGACCTAACAGACACATATAAAGAACATTAATTAACTGCAGTTACACAGGCTTTTGAAACACATAAAACACTAAAACTGACCATATGCTAGACCATAAAAGCAAGGCCTTAAGTCGTTCTAGGAATAGAAACAGGGTATGTTCTCTGTTCAAGTGAAATTAAGCTATTAAATAATGAAAAAAAGAAATTAAGATATATATTTCTAGGTAAGCCAAGTATCAATGAAGATAATGAAACAGAAATTAGGAAAAAAATAAACCTTTAAAATAAAAGATACTGAATAAATTACTAGCTTTCAGGAGAACCTGGTACTGTAAAAAAGACGAGGATGGTGATAAAGTTACTACAAATAATGTGGGGCATGCTACTAAGGCTATAGTTAGTAAAGAAGAAAAAATTTAAACTAAAAAGAGGTAAAAAGAAAAAAGGAATAGTGGGCATGGTGTTGCATGCCTGTAATGCCAGCACTCAGGAGGCTGAGGCAGGAGGATTCCCACCGGTTCGAGGCCAGCCTGGACTACATAGTGAGTTCCAGACCAGCCTGGACTATACAGTGAGACCTAGTCTCAAAAAACAAATAAACTACAACAACAACAACAAAAAAGGGTAAGAGTCCCCCCAAAATATATATATATATACATACATACACACAAATATACATAGAAATAAACACAATATACATAAATACCTAGCATGGAATTACACACATGTATATAAAATAGAAAAAAAGTAGAGAAGACCAACAATGCCAAACACTGGCTCATTAAAAACACCAATAAACCTGATAAATTTCTGTACTGATCAAGGAATACGCTGAATTTAAAGTATCTATAAAACAGTAGAGGTTTAACATTTAAGGTATGTGGATATGGACCTTAAGTCCACTACTATCCCCCATTAACCTGTCTTTCCTAAAATATAATAACATCTGATTTCCTTGTCTCCTGATCTGTCTATCCAATGTATTCTCCATTCAGAGGTACAGCGACCCTTCTAAGAGACAAAGACAAAAAAAAAAAAAAATTACATATGATGAGAAACAAAGCCACAAAATCAGCTACAAGAAAGAAATCTAGTGATTATAAAACATCAAGTCTAGAAATTAGTCATCTGGATCTCAATTTCCCTATCTATTTCATGAAAGGACCCAGGGCTCCCAGATCTGTATCAGTTAGTTTATACACAGAAAACTAAAATAGAAGAAATTGGTTGAAAAATGGAAACACCTATGAGTGACCTAACAAACCTTGAATTTTATAGGAAACCAAAGGGGTTATGAAGAGCTATGCATTTTATGTACGGTTTTGGGGAGGCTAAGCCCCCTAATTTCTTTTGGAAATACCTGAGACTTCAGTTGAGTAAAGATAAGAGGAACTCAGGAGCAAGTTTGGTAGCACTTCTGGACATTGTTCAGGTGGAGATATTGCTCTCCTTGCTTTCTGTGAACCACTTTAAGCCAAAACTAGGGGACTTAATATGCAGCCAAAAACCGGAGTAGAAAATAACCCACAGACAGATCAACAACTCCTCACTAAGCAAAAGCTGAGTAAGACAAAGACTACACTGACAACCTTACACAGATAACGCCTCAACTTCAAACCCCAGTCATACATTAGAGAAGGTAGTCTCTTGATAAAGATCTTGTAGATAACAATAGCAAGAACATAACAGCAAGAACACTGGAAACCAGGCATGATGGCCCATGCCTGTAATTCCAGTACTTAGCAAGTTCCAGACCAGCAAAGGCTACATAGTGAGTTCAAGGCCAGCCTGAACTACAATGCAAGACCTTATCTCAAAAAGAAAAAGGAAAAAAAAGGAGCATTAGAAAAACAAGTTCTTACTATTAGCTAAGAAAGTGAAGGAAAAAAATTTGTGGGTGATGAAGGTGGCACGATGAGGGACATCCCACTTTATCCTTTAACTCACAAGAAGTTATTTCTCAAAACACTAACAGACAAAGGCCAGGGATTTAGCTCAGTGGTTTCGCCACCTGCTGTGCAAGGGCAAGGACCCGAGTTCGATCCCCAGGAAAAAAAAGATCAAATTTCAAAACACTAATAGACAATCTTGCAAAATCTGTATTGATACTGATGTTATAATACAATCTTTCTTCGTACCACTGTTACAGGACCTCTCCAGTAAATCCACAAATTATTCTCACTCTCAGGCCTTTACCAGAGTAATAGTCTTTTCCCCTTTGTGATATCACACCAGCTAATAAGAAGGAATCTATGAGTATTGTGCAGAAGAAATGAATAGTTTAAATGTTCTGTACTCTAAGAGGTTGTGACAAGAGGATCCGAAGTCTGGGCCCACCTCAGGTAACTGGCAAGGGAAGTGAGGTAGAGGGGGAAGATAGGGGGAGGGGAGGGGAGGGGAGGAGAGAAGAAGGGGGAGGGGAGAGCAGGGCTGGGGATACTGCTCAAGTGCTTCGGGTTCAATTCCTAGTGCCTCAAAAACAAATTTTTTCTTTTATAGCCCTTAAAATCCCCAAGGTCTCCTATATTCAGCCATATTCAATAACCAGGTCACAGCTAATTTAGACACTGATTACTGGTAGAATAGTAGTGTGAGCCAAGGCATGCCTTCCTATTAATCATGGCCTAAAGACCACCTCCCAATCAATCTTTAAGGGTCCTGCCCAGGGACCTGCCTAACTTCCAAACAGTAGCCACCGCAGTGGCCTATAAATCAATTCCTGGGGAAATCTCCAACTCAGGTACAGTTGCAAACACCTCAAGGTATTCAAAAGTAACTTTTGTCCATGGACAAACTCATTATTTACTCAACCCCATGGGTTGCATCTCATGGATACAATTATAACAGAGTGAATTATGGGAAAGGACATTTACAGTTAACACTGAGGACATGACTAAGCATGAGCTGTCAAACACACCCAGGACAGTGCTCTGGGAAGGACTTGAACTCTTAACCAAAAATAAAAGATAGCTTTCCCTTATCCTGAGGGCCACTGTGAGCCTTTTCACTGGCCTGCTCTCTCTCTCTCTTCAGAGTATACTTCTTTTCTGCCTTCAATAAATGTACATTGCACTGTCTTTTCTGTGTGTCATGTCCAATTCTTTGTTTGGGATTACCAGGAATCAATCAATCAAAATCAATTTCTCTCCCTCTCCCCACTCCCCAGCCCCACTACCCTACAGAATCAAATCAAATATTATTTCATCTTCACCACCGTTTTAGGCCATGTATTTCACACCTGTAGAGGCTGAACCCACCAAGGTTCAGATAAACCCATCTTAGACATCAACACAGCCTTGGGCAATACTCTCTAAAAGTGGAAACTAAAAGGACTAAAACCATTAGATGCAAACCTAATAAGAAAAAGGACAAATTTACCTCATATCAATCTTAGAAATACTCCCATAGAAAAGGACAGGGATTTATTCAGGATCTCTGGGCCATAAACAGACGATGCATCTCTCTGGCTCTCTCTATAAATATATATAATACTTGTAATATTTATAAATGTATATATGAATGACATATTTCACACCAGTAGACATCTTTCTTTAGTGTTTCTTTAGATGAAAAGTCAATAGATGTTTCTCTTGAGAAAAGTAACAATTCACCTACACAAGTAATGCCCCAATTTTTCAACAAGTCCTCAACCTAAAGCAGGAAATAAAGCTATGTAGAAAGGAAACAAGGAAAACCACAGTTCTTAGGCATAATCAAAGGCTATCTATATCTCTACTCCATATCCTTACTAGGCTTATGACCAACCATTTCAGAAACTAAAGACTTGGCTTATTGTTTTCTTATATACTGATTTTCTACCTGGATAGAAAACTTATAAAGCTAGATTGGCCAGCACCCTAATTCCATTGAGACTGAAGAACAAACTAAGAAAGGGAGGATCTGTAACAGGGACTTAAGAGACTGGACCTGCAGATGTCAAGCAGGTAACCAAAAGCAGGATAAAGCTTGGCATCCCTGCCTTCATTTCATGTCTCCCTTACTGCCCTAAAACTCTGATCAGATCCCTGCTCCACTCTTCATGTACACATGATAATCACTTAAAGACTGTCTCCTAAATTTACCTGGTCTACCTTACTCCCCCTCAAGACTGAGGACATCAAGATAACAGTAAATAAAATTTTAGGAACGATAGAGATATTCAACTGCCACTCTTACAATCTCTAGTTCCAATCCCTACCCCACCCATGATGTCTAAACTTAGAATCCCTTTAGCTTCCAGGAAAAGCAGAACTCTGCAGATTACCACATGATGAGATATCCTCCCAAAAAGAATTATGATGGAAATGGAGATAGCCCAAGCAAGGACAATCATCTCAGGGACCTAACTGCCTCTTAAACCAATAAGGATTCCTCTGGAGGTATGAAACCAGTACTAGGATAAGGATCAACCAGACAGTAGTCCATCTTAGGACCTCATAAAAATGGTCCCTTTTCCTTGTGAGAGGACCATTCTGAAACTTCTTCACCAGAATTTACTCCCTCCAGTCACTCAATTTGAAGTCTCTGTCTTCATTCTCCCTTACTTTCTAATTCTGTTTAATCAACCTATCTATGGCTCTCACTAACACATCCTGAAATTCCTTTTTTGTGATGAAATCAGCAAACCTACTACCTACTCCATGCAGGAAGTTGACTAAAGATTCTTGTCTCCTCTTTGGGTGAACTCCTGGGACCCTATCTAATGACAAGCCCAGTACATACCTCACAGATCTTAAATTTTCCTGTGTTACTCTGATGGAACATGTAGATGACCTTTTGTCATATCTGAAAGATTATATAGGCAAGCTCTAAGGCGGATTCCATTTTAACTCAGAAAAGACATAAACTTCCCAAAGAGAAGTTACAATTTGATGTAAGTGCACTGCTTAGAGCCCATGACTTATCCTAAAGAGGTTAATCATTTACTCTGTATATTAATCCTTTCTGAGGCATATAACTAAGATAATTATGAAAATTCCTAGATTTCATTGGCTAGAACAGGCAGTGAGTTTCTAATTGATGATTATTAAAGGATTAACCAAGTTCTCACTAAGCAAACCGCTTTCCTGAAAACCTAAACATGAATAGACCCTTTGTAATTTAAAATAAGCACTCCAGTAACTTCCTACTCTAAGCCTACCTAATCATCATAAACTTTTCTACTTATTCATACAGGACAGATTTAAACAAGCCCTCCATGTTCTGATTTAACTTTATGGGAATCAGAGATCAAAGCTTACTACAGTTTCTCTTGATGCAGTGACAACAGATTACTCATCTTTTCTAAGAGAGCCACAGTAGCCAAACTAGTGAGAGGCTTCTGTTGACTTGGTTTAAAGATCTTTAAACTTCAGGGTCATTCATGCTGTATAATCTTTGTTGTTCACTGAAAAACAGAATATGTTTAGCAAGGAGGCTTACCCCATATAAAATCCTATTACTTTATCCTTACATAGCTCCATGGCTCACATAGCTTCATGAATTAGCAAACTATGGCTTATGGGCTAAATTCAGCCCATAGCCCATTTCTGTACTGCTCCTAAGCTAAGAATGGTCTTCATATCTTTAAAGGGTTGCTTAAAAAAAAAAAAAAAAGAATATACAACATAGGTCCACCAATCCTAAAACATTTACTATCTGATCCTTTAAAGGTCAAGTATTGTTTATAAACCACTTGGTCTACCATATTTTGTTATAGCAGCCCAAACTAAGACACATCCAATATAGCCAGACTTACCATCAACAGGTTTAAGCAATTTTTAAGATCCTTCTAAACAATCCCTTTATGTCCTAAAACCTAGACAAATGTTCTTATGAAAAACACACAAAAAGAGAATCCTTAAGGGGTGGTAAAGTGATGGAAAATGATCCTTATATGTGATATGCATGTACCAATTCCCCAAAACAAACATCACTATTGTGTACTACAAAGATGCACTAATTCAAAAGAAAAAAGAAAAAAAGTCCCTGAACCCAAGAGAAA
Organism: Heterocephalus glaber; assembly: GCF_000247695.1. The sequence goes on from NW_004624776.1 coordinate 12,301,646, forward strand.
GGACATACCAAGTGCTATCAGTATAAACAACTATCATGACAGTAAAACTCCTTAGACTCATGTTTCTCTATTAAAAGAGCCTAAGTCACCTTTGAATCCTGGAAGATGGTTTCAACCAGAAGCTGAAGATTCTGAAGAATCTTCAAGAAGCAAAGCATCTTTGGAAGGAGAGAGTTTCAACAAGAGACCTCCAGACCAAGATCTATGGGAAAAAGTTAGTGACTGTCATGTATTCATCTCTATTATTTTGTTCTTTTCCTAGCTATCTTTTTTGATATTAAGGTTTTCTTTTTCAGCTATGTTACCTCTAAGGCCTATGTTCTTAATACTGATTTTCTCAATGTTAGCCACTCCCTGGCATGAGTCCAATACCTGATTAAAATTTACTTATGATTTGACTACAGCATACAATCAACCTGACTACTGGGTTTACACACATTTTCCTTTGGAAGTTATCCAGCTTCTCTTGGTTCTAGTTCCTTATGATGACTCAACTGAGTAATGGGACTCAATTGTTAAAGTGACTTTTACATGTCAATCCTCTGTCATTCATAGAAAAGACATTCCTATTTCCTAAACAATACTTGTAGATCTTTCATGGGAGGTAACTTTTGTAACCTAACTTTTTTTTTTTTTTGGTACTGAGGATTGAACTTGGGTCCTTCCACTTGCGAAGCAGGAGGCAAAACCACTGAGCTAGATCCCTGGGCCCTATAACCTAACTTTTAAGAAGGCTAGAGAACAGTAGGTATATACTGTATTTGGAGGCCTTTTCTCAATTCCACAGAGCTAGATCCTGGGTGTGTGATACTAGATCATGGGTGTACGACACTGTCAGTCCAGGATCGGTTTATAACTTGATGCTGGAAGTTAAAGTCTGGTGGGAAGAGGTGGGTCACTGGGAAGACAGACTAGATAAACTCAACCCCATTCTCTTCTGATTTAGAGTTAATTCAATTATACTGACATCACAAATTTCATTACCTGGCACCAGAACACTCTAATAAGTGGCATCAGGCTACAATACTCTTTAATAACCTCAATTACAGGTGTTTTGCTCCATTATCAGGCAGTTCTTAAAGAGAAATGTTAAATTTGTAGCATATAAGTCTACTGATAATACTCCCAAACATACCAGTGTGTTGTTTTTTGTTAATCTTGGTAAACTTAAAACCCCTTCAGGATAATTCTGTGTATCACCCAGAGCCCATTCTGACTCATCAGTTTCCCTTCTTAGAAACAATTTGAAAATCTAATCTCCTACCCATTAAAGGGGATTCTGAATTGCTTCCTTCTCACATTAAGTTTCCTCAACTCCAGCTCTACCAGAGGCCCTCAGAGTAGGGAGAAATTTACATTCTCAGGGTTAGGGAATAGCATGGGAACTAAACAATGGAAACAAGACCAAAGAACTCTTTGTTCAAGAGGCTTATGAAACCAGATAGGCAGGTGATAGTTCAGAAAAGAGGTGCTTCAGATATCAGGGAGAAATGTGCTTATAACCTTTCAATCTCAGGAGACTGAGGCAGGAGGAGGACTGCAAGTTTGAGGCCAGCCTAGGCTACATAGTGAGTTCAATGCCAGTTTAAACTATATAGTGAGACCCTGTCTCAAAATAAATAAATAAATAAATAAATAAATAAATAAATAAATAAATAAATAAATAAAATAGACACATTTAATTCAAAAAGATATTCATAGATTAAAAATCAAACCAATATTTCATGCAATGGGAATCCAGAAAAAAGCAGAAGTTGCTATCCCAATTTCAGAGAAAGTGGATTTCAAGCCAAAACTGACCAGAAGAGATAAAGAGGCCATTACATATTGCTTAATGAAACAGTTCAACAAGAGTTAAAAATTATAAATACATACATATCAAATACCAGTACACCCAACTTCATAAAGCAAACAGTAATAGACACACAAAAAATCATATGAACACCAATACAATTGTAATGGGGGACTCTCAATACCCCAATGTCACAAAGAGATAAATCAACTAGGCCTCCCAAAAAAAAACCTCAACAAAGAAATACCAGAGTTGAACCAAACCTTTGAACAAATGGACTTCACAGATATTTATGGTGTTCCACCCAGCAACAGAGTACACATACTTCTCAGCAGCACACAAAATGTTCTCCAAAACAGACCACATAATAGCCATAAACCATCCTTAAGCAAATGCAAAAGAAATTAAATTACCCCATGTATATTATCTGACTATAGTGCAGTAAGATTAGAAATTAGTGGCAAAAGACACCACAGAAACTATGCAAACACATGGAAATTAAATAATACTCTCTTGAATAATCAATAGGTCACAGAAGAAATTAAAGAAATTAGACAATTTCTACAATCAAACAATAATGCCAGTATTACACAGCAGAATCTATGGAACACGATGAAAATAGTCCCAGGAAGGAAGTTTATAGCAAGCAGCACCACACATAAGCAAAATATCCTTTATATGCTCCTACCATCTCACAAACTTACCTAATGTGTAATTCATACTCAAATGTCCCCAAATGTTCAAAAATTGTCTTTTATATTGGTTTTCATTAAATCTAGGAATCATGCAATGAATTTGGTTATGTCTCCTTTGTTTTACTTTAAAATAAACTTCACCACTGCCACCACCATAAAGTTTTTCATGATGCTAATTTTCTTAGACTAGACCAGTAGTCTAGATTTGTCTGATTATTCCTTCATGATCAGACTTATGTTAAACATTTTTATCAAGAATACAATAGTGGCTTTCTTTTCTTATTGCATCATAGAAGAAGGCAAAAATGACAGACTATCTCTTTATAAAACTAAAATTGGTCATTCTGTTAATCTGGTTACTTCCAGTTCTCTCCATTATAAAGGTAAATTTTCTCCTTTCCAATTATATAAAATAAAACATGAGTTGACACTTTGTGTCACATGAATGTTTTTATTGCTCAACAAGCTTTCATTCAATGGCTTTAGTGTCTATTTATGATTAGTGTCTGCATTATTACACTGGGAATTACAATTTTTTTTTCCTGATTCTCATTCTTTTCACATTTATCAACTGGCATTCTTCGATAAAGAACTCCCTCTTTCCCTTTTACTATTAACATGAACTAATGGATTCTTTAAATGACATATTCTTTTTGATGCTCAAATATCCCAAATATGGCCAATAAAAATTTCTGCAAGTTGGCTCTTATTCTTTTTGTAATAATATTTTTGATGATGTCACCAGATGACAAACAGAATTTAAGGTCTCAGCAATTCAATCAAACAATATAAGACAATTCAGTGAGGCTGCTCTACATGGCTTTTTTTTATTTATATATTAATTGATACATTTTAGGTAAACAATATATTTACATTTATCATTGGGTGTTTGTACCTGAATATGATGTATCTTGGTTCTTATTTTTTCCCCCATTACCTGTGCGCCCTTCACCCCCACCACCCTTCCCTATTTACACAGACTTTATTTCCATTTTTTTTCTTTCACATAATTTTTCCTTTCCTTTCTTCCCTTTCCCCTTCCCCTCCTGCCACCCCTCCACCTTTGGACCTTTTCCTATTTCAAATTATCAATTATTCGTTTTAATCATTTCCATCCTTATTTACACTTTCAGTTCCTCACACTAGAGATACTATTCAGTATTTACACGTGTCTCCTATTTATTTCACTTAAGAGTATGGCCTCAATATGCATTCATTTAGCTACAAATGACTCTAGTTTCTCGTTCTTTATGGCTGAGTAGTACTCCATTTTATTAAAAAACCCACATCTTCTTTATCTAGTTTCCAGTTGATGGGCACTTGGGCTGTTTCCAAGCTTTAACTATTACAAACTGTGCCGCTATAAACATGGGTGCACATATATCACTGTGGTATGATTCTTTTAATTCTTCGGGGAAGATACTCAGTAGGGCAATAGCTGGGTCAAATGGGACCTCTAGTCCTAGTTCTTTGAGGTATCTCCATACAGATTTCCACAGTGGTTGCCCCAGTCTGCACTCCCACCAACAATGGAGAAAGGTTCCTTTCCCTCCACACACCCCCGCCAGCATTTGTTATTGGTTGATTTCTTGATAGCAGCCATTCTTCTAAGTCTTACCCTATCACTCAATTAATGGCACTGTCACAGTTGACTCAAGTGATTCAAATCAGAAATCTCAGAATAACACTCAACACTTTTCTTGCCCTCATTACTACTTAGAGAAGGAAGCACAGTGGTCAGAGAATTGGAGAGTTATTACTTTCTAGTACATAACCTTCTATTCTATGTATCTTCCATGAACATTTTTTTAAAACTTCTTAAAGCATTGTTTAAAAGATATAAAATGAATCTGTGGTTTGTCAACTTTTAAAAGCAAAACAGACATCTCCAGGTTTTGGCATAATTTATACTTTTTCAAGATTTATAGACGATTCAGGCTAATGTTCTCTAATAATGGCTCCTGATATCTTATTATGAAATCTCAGAGCTGGTAGTTCCCTACAAGTCATCTAATCCAAACAGCCATCCATCCAATAGCTGGATTTCTTCTACGACACCATAATTTTGTCATTTTCAATATATTTGACAACATTTATGAAAAAAACAAATTATTTGCCTTCATTCCATGTTTGGAGAACTTTGTTACAAAGTTCTTCCTGATAGTGCAAAAATGTGTCCCTTTTTTGCTTCCAGTTATTAGTCACAGGTCTACAACTTAGGTCACAAAATAGTTTTGTCCCCCTTCCAGATGAACAAAGCAGATATTTGAAACAACACCCAAATGGAAGAATATACTTATATCTCTTGATTTAAACCTCCAAAGACTAAGGATGAAACCTTAAAATAGCTTATTTCCATTTAGTAATTATGAATATACCTAAACTTTCAAGGAATTTAATTAAGTTTCAATTTTAAAATAAAGTACTATAGAACTTCTTAGTGTCTTATTTCAGGTTTGCAAAATGAAGTAACAGCTCTATAGGCTGAGATTTAAAAATAAGTCCAACTTATTTATATGGTTACACCTTTCTGTAATTCAAAATTCATCCCTTTGATTTCCAAGGAAATTTCCAATTTCCAAGAAGCCCAAGCCTTTTTAGTTAATATACTATGGTACTTTTCTATAATCATTTAGTTTGGCTTTTGCCAAATCTCTTGTAATTCTTACTTTCATATATTGTAATAACACATCAAAAATTAAAAAGTAGTGTGATTTTGTACTATAGGATTTTATTTTCTACTTTATTTTTGACCACAATCCAATATGTACAATTTACTGAGCCACCAAGCTAGAGCAATAATAAGAAGTCTCAATATTTGAAATGGGCCATCTGGCCATTTGCAATCAGCAAATATTTACAATACTTACTACTCATCCTGTACTAGCAAATATAAGGTAAACTCTCAGTGGATGAGTTTTTACAGCATAATGTGGATATAACATCACCAATTAATCAGGGGAAAAATCAGTACACAAAAGCAGTATTATCATTACAATGCCAACTAGAATCAGTACAGCATAAATAGGAAAAATAATAGTTGCATGCAGTGAACAGGAACATATAGCTGCATTGTTTGAATGTCTGGTTATTCTTCTGGAATGGAACTGTTTTGTTTATTCAAGCATTCTTTTACTCTTTTGTTCACTAATGGCAGTTGGGAACTAGTTCTGTAAGCAAAACCGCAGGGTCAAAGACAAAGGTGATTGGAGAGACTAAGAATCTTCTGAGTGTATGAACTAAAGTGTGAACAAGGAAACGTGGGGTGTCATTTTAAAAAAATTTTTTTGATCAATGTATTATTTTTAGATTACAACTCTAAAAATGCTTATATTATAACAATCCTACAAAAATTCTCTGGTTTTCTTTCCTCCATAAAACTGTTTTTATAAGTTTTTTCATAGTAAGAGATTTCTGAGAAACAACATGTCACTGTAGCAGACACTACAGATTGTCACCTACAAACAAACATATTTAGGAAAATCAACTACTAATAATAAGCATCTTAAATTCCTGAAAAATATGAATTAGCATAATTGGGTACTGAAGAAAGGCATCACAAGTGACTGAATAAGTGATATCAATTTAATATATTAAAGTACATGTAATTTATCTGGCCTATGCAATCTCAAAAACTTGTTTTACATGCAATTATCTTATGTTATAAAAAGAACTCTGTGATAAATTTATTTTATAGATGAGAAATCTGAAGGACTCACAGAGATCAAATGAGTTGCTCAAACTAATAAAGGTAGGACATCATATATAAAGTGTCAACTCCCAAATCTAATAATATTAGGAGAATAAAAATATGAGATTTTACCTAACAACACATTTAAAAGTCAAAAGGCAAAAATATCTCCAACACTGCCAGTAAAAAGGTGAAGTTATTTTTAAAATTATTAAAAAGTAACAGCCAATATAAAAACACTAGGTTTTCTAAAGTTGAAGTACTAGAAAAGAACCAAGAATTAAAACTATTACTATCTGCATTTGATATGAATGTCTATCTAGAAAATCCAAGACTGTGAACTAAAAAAAGCAATGAACATTTTAAACTATCTAGAGAGGAACTACAGTTTATAACTATTTGAGATACGTGATAGGTTAATATGGATTTATAAATCATCTCTACTTATGGGGATATTTTTTAAATTCCATAATAAATAGTTTCCATCCATCCTAGATATAGCAAATGAAATACAGGATGTCTAGATAAATCTTCATTTCAAAACAACAACAAATTTAATGTGTCCCAAATACTGCATGGGATTTACTGATACACAACAAAACTGTGCATAAAACTATTAAAATAAATATAACACTTTGAAATAAACAATAGTAGGGCATAAATGGAAAATTCTATAAGGCTTTATCAACATTCTTAAAATTCAAATAAAGGAGAAACTATAACCATGAATCTAGAGAGTAATTACAAACTTGCAATTCAACTCAAATCTCAAAATATTTTTTAGAACCTGAGTTGCTGACTTTTAAGTCTATCTGAATAAATGGACAGGAAAAACTACAATTTTTTTTTTCAAAAAAAGTAACATAGAGGTACTGGTCTTACTAGACATTATAAATCTGTAAGACGTTTTTAAAAAAAGAGGAGTAACACAAGAATAAACAGATCAGAGGAGCACAGAAAGAATAGAAATAAACATCAAGTATGTATGAGAATTTAGAGTAATAATAAAAATAACATTTCAAATCAATTGTGAGTTATTCAATAGCATTAAAAGGATTAGGAAAACTAAATACTAATACTACCTAACAATTTATATCAATTAAATTCAACATAAAGTAAAAAATTTAACTGCAAATATTTTTAAACATGAAAATATAAGGAAATATAAGTAAAAGATATACAATGAAGAAAGGCAGAAGCAATAAAAGAATGATATATTTCATTTTACATTCAAAAAAATCATATATAGAAAAACAGACAAAATATTGGAAATATTTGTGACAAGAACAAAAAGAAAGCACTTTTACAAAAACAAATTTTGAATAATATTACAGAAAAATGGGTAAAATATAATTAGGCAATGCATTAAATAAATTAAATAAACAAAATTATGAATTAAAAATTAGTGAAACAAATGTAAATAAAACCAAAATTTCTGTAGGTTTTCTATCAAACTGCCAAAGATTAAAGAAAATATATAATAAAAATCTTATCTAGGTGGAGGCAAACATTACAGCTGTTCATTATGAAGGAGATTACAAAATGATTCAAACTTTCTAAGAAAAAATCTGGCCTTACATATAAAAAAATATTAAGAACTTATCCAGCAAATCCACTTCTAAGAATTTTTCCTGGGGATAAAGTCATGGATGCCTAGAATATAGAGCAATAAAAATTTTTTTTTTTTTGGTTCTGGGGATTGAACTCGGGTCCTTCCGCTTGCACAGCAGGAGGCGAAACCACTGAGCTAAATCCCCGGCCAGCAATAAAAATTAAACTGCGATAAAAAACTGGAACCATCAAAAATGTAACAAAAGTCCAATTTCACAACAAAACAAATACAGACACTAAAACATAACAAAGATTAGAAAAATAGTTGATGACATAGAACTATACATAATCTACTGTTGAAGAAACGAAGTAGGTTTCAAAACGATATACACAATATAATCTCATTAAGTTTTTAATGCCTGAGTAGCCAGATATGATGAATTTTATTTTGTTCTTAAAATTTATTTGCATTTTCTACAATCGATTAAAAAACAAAATATATTAATTTTTCTATAGTTTAAAAACATAATACATTAAAAAAAATAATACATTAAGGTTTTGCTTTTGTTTTTGTTTAATGACAACTAACAAGGGGAAGAATAAAGGAAAACAACCTAGGCAGGTGAACTCTACAGGCACAGCTATTTGGTACAAAAGCCAAATACCTAGTCTACGAAAAGAAGCTGTAGCATAATAGTTAACTTTTCACAATAAAGATTTTAAATTGCACTTAAAAAGTTAAATTATGTTCCAAGTACACAATGTGTGTGTAGTTTTTTATTATGTAATACATTTCAGAATGATTTTTATCCACACAATTAAAATAAAGGTTTCGTAGGTTTGATGAATTAAAGGTAGATCAATAACCCAAAAAACTTCGTTACCTGGAGCCATTTACAAACATGTATTTCTAAGATATCCTGGGTTATAATCTATTAGGAAAGTAGGAGATAATACTAGATGTAGAGTTTTAGACTTCAGGAACTATAGACAAGTCAAAGCAGTCTTTAAAAACAACAAAGTTGGAAGACTTATACTTTCCAATTTCAAAGCTAACCACAAAGCTATGGTAATCATGACGCTGTAGTACTAACTTAAGGAAAAACATGTACTGAGTCAATTTTTTAAAAGTCAACATTAATTGGGGGGGGGGGTCCGGGGATCAAACTCGGGTCTCTGCGCTTGCGCAGCAGGCGGCGAAACCACTGAGCTAAATCCCCGGCCCTACATTAATTTTTAATGAAGTTGTCCAGACATTTGAAAGATGCTAGGAGAACTGGATATCCATTAGCAAAAGAATAAAGCTGCACCAGTAACTCAGGATTCTTAAAATGAACCACAGATTTAAATCTAAGAGTTAAAACTATAAAACTTCGAGGAAAAAAATCTAAGAGTGAGTCTTCTTAACTTTGAGTTAAGCCAATTTCTTAGATACAACACCAAAAACACAGCTACAAAAGGAAAAAATAGATACACTGGACTACAACAAAATTTAAAACGTTTTTGCTACAAAAACAGTAACAAAAAAATTAAAAGGTAACCTACATATGTGCAAATGAGATACCTGATAGGGGTTTAGTCTAGAATATATAAAGAACTCCTTACAATTCAATAATAAAAAGACAAATAACCCAACTTGAAAATAAACAAAGGATTGTAATGAATTTTCCCAAGAAGGTAGAAAAAGGGTCAATAAGCACATAAAAAGATGTTCAACAACATCATTAACTATTGGGGAAATACAAGTACAAATCACAGTAAAATACCATTTAATGACCATAAGAATGCCTATTATCTAAAAAATGAAAAATAACTTTTGGCAAGGATGTGGAGAAAGCATAATCCTGTGCACCGCTAAGTGCGAACATAACAGTGCAGTGGCTGTGGAAAATAACTGAGCAGTTACTCAAACAGAGTTCTACGATCCAGCAATTCTACTTACACATATACTGAATTCCTAGGAAATGAAAGCAAAGACTCCTACTTGTATACTAATGTTCATAGCAGCATCATTCACAAAAATCAAAAAATAGAAATAAATATTCATCAACTAATGAATGAACTTAAAATATGGCATTTACTACAGCATGGATGAGTCTTGAAAAAAGTAAAAGCCACAAAAGACCACATGATATATCCAAAATTGTAATGACATCTCCAGAATAGGCAAATCTCGTGACAGGAAGTAGATTATGGGTTGTCCTGGCCTGAGACTGGAGGAAATGGTGAGTGACTGCTAAAGGGTCCAGGATTTCTTTTGGGGGTAACAAAAAATATTCTAAAATTAGATTGCAGTAAGGGGTGTACAACCCTATGAACATACTAAAATACACGATAATCATAATCAAAAACAGATTTTTAAAAATTGATATACTTGGTTATATTTTTGCTAGAATTAAAAACTTCAGTCCCCAGCTGTAGGCAGCTGCCTAGGTTGCCATGTACCTGGGTACATGTTAAATTTCTGGGAGAACAGCAAATAGTTGGTTGGCATTCTGGGCCTAGTTTGTAACACTTTTGTATTAACTATTCTAGGATGTCAGCATAGTTGTAATAAAATAAAAAAAAAAATTTAGAACTTCAGGGACTCAACATCAGGCTTAGCTGGGCATGGTGGCACATGCCAGCACTCCTTAAACCAGAGAAAGGAAGATCATAAGTTTGAGCACAGTCCAGGCAACTATGCGACTTAAAAATATGGCTGGGGATGTAGATCAGTGCAAACCCTTGGATTCAAGCCCTAGTATACACACACACACACACACACACACACACACACACACACAAACACCCCAGGGTGACTCCCCTTTTTAGAACTGAATGGTCCCATCAAAAAAAGGAGGAAAAAAATCCTGAAGAGAAACAGATGAAGGTGAGGAGTCCTCTTAGATTTCCTTATGTTTTTCATATACATACTTCCCAGTCTAACTCATGTCACAAGCTTACAGGGGATCTGCAGAAGTCGGCTAGTCATAGCTAAAATAAGACAATAGTGACTTGTGGCTCTAGGACATCTGGTTTAAATTTTCAGGCAGAGATGGATTCATTTCTACCAAAATAGATTTTAAGATATAAAGATATAATACTTGTATGCTTCTTCAGCTTCCTAACTGTAAGGAGTATTTCCCAACTTCTGTTGCACAGGAATTATGTCTATGATAAAAGAATATGTTTAGCAGGACTTAAAACTTTTTAAAAAGTTTCTTCAAAATTTTAGAAATTATAAAACACATCAGAGATGTCTTACAGATAACACCTGCCTGCTTAACTACCATAAATGATCACCTCCACTGAGGAAGCAAAGTCAAAACAATTCCACCAGTAGCAGAAAGGGCTCCAGATTCTTGTTCTATTTAAAACAAGTCCAGAGGCCAATGTAACCAAAAAAGGAGACAGGTACAAGGTCAAAGCCAAAATCAGAATATAACAGAAAAGGCAAACTTAAAAAGAAGAGAAAGGGAAAAAATCAAGACTAGAAAGGTGTGCACTGGGTAAAGGATAAGAGAATAGTAAAAGCCAAGCAACAGGAAAAGAAGAGTAAGAACACCAGTGGTCCATGTTGAATAGAAATCAATGAAGGTAGAATACATCAAGAGTATCAATCATTTGTGATAAAAACAAATTTCCACAACCATATTAAATTGGAATAGAAAAGTTTAATGAAAGTAAACACAGGATAAGATGTAAAAATAATGAAATGATTATAATTTTAAGTTTCTACATACTTCTTAAATTTTTCTATCCCAGCTAGTAACCTAAAATAGACAGGACCATGTTAGGGAAAAACCCAATACAAAATTTCCAAAAGATTCATCCAAAAATTCTAACTTTACAAAGTATTTAACCCCACAACTCAAACATGTCATTATTATATCTATTCCCATTTCTTCCTTCAAGATAAATTTTACTGGGCTGGGGTGTAGCTCAGTAGCACAGCCACCTGCCTAGCAAACACAAGGCCCTGAGTTTCATTCCTGGCACCAAAAAAAAAAAAAAAAAAACGATAAATTTTATTTTGAGGCTTCTGATGTGAGTGTAATTGTTGCAACCCTTTTAGAGGTCACAGATTGGACTTTGAGGAGCCTAATGCCCAGGCCAGTTAAGATTTACTCCTGGAAGTTGGTCTTCACTACATTAGTTTTACACTGCTTTGCTGAGATTGTAACCAGCAGTTTTATGTGGGCACGGTGGTCAGAGTCCCTAGAACTGTTGAGAGAGACTGGAAGGGATAAAACTCCCTACGGATATATAGTCCTGGGAGCTTTTCTTGTTTGATGGAAACTTTGCTTCTTCCCAGTGGTATCACCCACACAAAATGTCCCCAAAGGAAACTCTGGTGGCCTATGAACTTCCACCTCAGAGCATGTTGTGTACAAAGACAGATGTGAAGGAAATTTATTGTAAATCTATTTAAATTTCATAAGAAAACAACCTAAATGTATCTTGATTGGCCCAGTATACTACATTATATTCATAAAGCAATGACGAACTCATAAAATGAATTACATGTGCTGATATAGACCTCTAAACCATATGGACTGAAAAAAGCAATACAAAGAATATTTAAAATTTTTTCTATATGCAGGTATTATCTGTTCAAAAAGAATAAAGTATTAAAGTAAATTTTAAAGTCAACCATTGCGTATACATGCTTCTATAAGCATACACAAAAGGAGCCATGGACAACAGTTATCCCCAGAGTGCAACTCAATCCAAGATAAAAGGGGGAGTTAGATTTTCCTGCTTTTCCCTGCATACTGTTTTGTTTTTTAATTATAAGAGTACAATAATCCAATCTTATTTTATAATAAAAATAGTTGTTGGGCCAGGGATTTAGCTTAGTGGCACCATGCCTGCCCCGCAAGCACAAGGTCCTGAGTTCGATCCCCAGTACCACACACACACAAAAATAAAAGTTGTTGAAAATATATAACCTTTGACCCTGAAATTCTATTTTAAGGACTTGACTTGGAGAACTGCAGACATATTTATTGACATCCTCTGCAACTATAATAGGTAAATGTCTATCACTAGAGAACTAGTTAACTAAATACATATTTATATGCATACATGTCATGTGATATTTTCCAGTAATAAAAATGATTTAGAACTATATTTATTGATATGGAAAATGCATAATTTTTTAAATTAAAAAGTCCTAAATTTCATTCATCTACTTATATATTCAGTTATTTGGAGAGATAAAAAGACTGTCTTCTAATACAGTTAGGGGTTTCAGTTACTATATACATTTCTGTACTAATTGAATTTTTTAGCATTAACATGTATTGTTTTTATAATAAGAAAAATTAGGCTATTTTATTTTTTATAAAATGAAAACTACCTTTAATATTATGCAATTAAAAAAACAAACAAATGGCATCTTAGCTTTAGCAATACAGAGAAAAATGGAAGTGAAGTTTTTCATTGCGTGACTTGAACTGATAGAGCTAACCACAAAAGTACCAAAATATTTTGGGTAAAACTTAGAAAGCAGCAAAATATGTTGGCACATGCCTATAATCCAAGCACTCTAGGAGACTAAGTAAGGATCACAAAAGCCCAACCTAGGCAACTTAAGAGCCTTAGCAAGACCTTGTGTCAAAATTTAAGAGTACTGGAGCACACCTGTAATCCTAACACTTGGGAGGCTGAGGCAGGAAGATTGCTGCTAGTTTGTGGCTGGCCTGAGCTACACAGAGTTCAAAGGTCAGTATGAATTATAAAGCAAGACTCTGTCTCAAAACAAAACAAAAACAAAAACAAAAAAATAGAAACAAAGGTCTGGGGATATAACTCAGTATAAAGATCCTGAATTCAATCCCCAGTACGCCCCCACACACATACAGAGCATATAATAATTTAAGCTTCAATGTCCCAAAATCTTCAGCTGAAATTTTACTTGTTTAAAATATTTTACTTAACATACACACTTCATTACCTCCCTTCCCTTCTGAGTAGCTTATGACTGTCACTCTCCTGAGCTGTTATTTTACCTTTAAGGTCCTAGTATTTCTTCGAGCTGCCACATACAGCCATTCTGTTATATACTACACATTTTCCTTTCTCTAGACTCAACTTCTTGATCTTCCAGTCCTGCGCAGACATTTCTTTCTCTCCACACCGTCCTAGAGCCTCTACTCACTCTACATGCTCTCCCAGGCAATTTCCTCACCATTCAGAGCTTTCACTTCAAGTATTTGCTAACTCCCAAGTTTATTTATCCAGACCCCCTTTTCAGCATTAAATTCCTATTATCTACCTAATGGACATCTCTTAGATAGATACCTAAAAATCAACACATCAAAACTCCATCATCTTCCCCCTCAAGCTTGCTCTTCCTGTTTTGGATATCCATGTGACCGGGAATACCAGCTCTCGCAGCCAAAGTCCTGGACATTATTCTTGGCTCTTCTTACTTACTCCATCCCTCACATCCAATAATAAGCTATTCAGATTTAACCCCAACTTCCAATAACATTCAAGCTCCCAAAATTAGCTCAGAGAAACAATTTAAGTTACAAAGTGCTTACATTACTATTATCTTTTCAACCAGACTGCAACTGCCTCTCATTGAAAAAAAATTCTGGAGCCACAGGGTATGCCACCTCGCTAGCCTGCACTGTAACACCCCAATCCCCACACTCCCTCTTAGTTACTGCCACTTGTGTAACTTCCGATTATCTTCAAGTCACAACTGAAATACCATCCTTGAGTCCCCAACAGCAGATTAGGTACCCCCATGGCAACGCATAATTTTCCCTACTGCAGCCCTTATACTACTATAATTGCCTGTTTACTTGCCCGTGCCCCTCAAAAGTCTGTATATTCCCTAAAGAGTTAGACCAAGGATGTTCAACACTGAATCACCTACATGTTGCACAGAACCTAGCATATAATAGACATCCAATAAACAGCTATCAAATAAGTTAAATGATATAAATTTACATATGAAAGAAAAGCTGATGTTAAGTCACAGTAGAAAACAAATTATAAGTATGCCTTGCTTTACACTTGACATTTTCTTATAAATTATGTCTAAATTTTTGTAAACCAAGTCACATGATAAGTCACTAAGAGAGACCACTTACTTAAAGGGATCTTTTTCCTGAGGTTAAAAAAAAAAAATCCAGATTTATTTATTCTATATATGCTTAAATTTTCACATAATTGGTTTTCCTTGAAACAGTGAACTATAAAATATTTCAATATGTAGTCTTTATTTTCCCCAAAGTATGATTTTATGTAATCTGTAATAATACAACTCAACAAGTTTTCTTTTTACAATATTCCTTTAGTTCTCTAGATAACCTATAAATTCAGGTATACAGAAACACTCAATGTAGACCTACAGCATGATGTAAATTCTTCTCCATGCGATGATTATTTTTTAGAATTCATGGGCTAGAATAAAGTAAAAGAATATAAAGAGCTTCACTAAACAAATGAGTAACTGATTCTTTATTCATATAAGAAAAGTAAACTTCAATAAGGAACAATCATGTGATATAAGCCAAGGATATTACACAAAATTAAATGCCAACTGTGGCTCAGAGATTTTATTTTTCTTCATTTTAGAAATAAAGGTTTCATCTCCATTTAAAAATCTGTGAGCTATTTTTTAAAAAATATTTTATTCTTCCTTTTGGCTTAATTTTCAAATACTTAGACTGCCCATTTGGAGTCAGCCAAATAAAAAATTTGCCTTTGCCTTTGCCTTTGTCTTGTTCAGTTCTGTTCAGGATATCAACAGAGCAAGCTCATAAAATTTTGCTTTGTGTTTTCACAAGGCATTTCATTTCTACTCTTCTATACTATGCCTCGAGTTCTTAATTTTAGCAATATTCAAGATTTTCAAATGTAACTTATAGGCACAACAACAAAAATAAAAGCTGTATGAAATACCTGTCACCATTTGGCAATGTGCCAGCCAACAGTTAGGGGTGCACAATCACTGCCCCAGAGGAAATCTATAATCTCTAACCCATAAACATTCACCAGAAAAACCCAAAGGACATATAAACATTAACCACATATACAATGAGGGAGTTACACAACATATCAATGAAGGACAAACTATATTTTGTGGAGTAATGAGTGAAGAGGGAATACTGGAGTTGCATGTTAAGATACAATAGGATTTCTGGGGCTGTTAGAACCTACACTTTAGCTAAAGAAGAACTTTTTTCCACCACTAGACAGAGCCTGAGAAAAAGGTCAGTGCGGTCTGATTTGATGGAGGAGAAGCAATTGTATGAATCTGTATTTCAGAATCACTACAACAAATTATGGTGGGAGCACTGTCCTAGAATAAGGCAAGCTATTAAAGTCTTTTCAAAAATTTTTGTATATGTGTACAATTATAAATATATATACACATATATATATTCATTATGGGGTACTGCTACATATGCATATCACATCTTACAGGCTAGTAAAGTCTTGTAGACAAAAAACAAAGATTTTGGTCCTAAATCAGAGTCGATGTAAAGCCAAAGCATTATTCATAAAGGCCAAAAATGCAGAAACAACTCAAGTGTCCAAATAATGAATAGATTTTTTTAAATGTGATATACAATGTAGTATTATTCACCTATAACAAGGTATGAAGTCATCTATTCATGCTAATGCATGCCTATAATCCTAGATATTTGGGAACCTGAGGTGAGAGGATCATGAGTCCAAGACTAGCCTGACAACACAGGAAAACCCTGCCATCCTCAAAAAGGGAGAGGAGTATGAGAAGTACTAATAAATATAGTACTAATTACAGGATGAGGCTTGAAAAAATTATATTAAGTAAAAGTAGACACAAAAGGATACCTGTACTGTATGATTCCATTTGTATGAAATATCAAAATCCACAGTCAGAAAGTAGTGGTTGTCAGGGGATTGGGGGGTGGAATGACTGCTCCACGGTTTCTTCACGGAGTATAAAAATGTTTTGGAATTAGACAATGGTCATGGCTATATAGCCCTGTGAATATACTTTAAAAAAAACAATAAATCAATCAAACACTTAAAAAGAATAAATTTTATGATACATAATGATTATCTGGATTTTTTAAAAGGGAGTTTCAGCTTTGGTCCTGCCCCAGCACATCTAAAGGACATGACATAATTCCATCAGTAAAGCCAGGGACTACTTTTTGGACTTCTGATAACTGTATTAATTGAGAACCCTGATAGCAAAGGGTTTTCAAATATTAAGGTCAAAAGAACAGGTGAAGCTAGGTGTGATGGCACATCTCTGTAATCTCAGCACTCCAAAGGCTGAGAAAAGAAGATCAACACAAGTTCAAGGTCAGCTTGGGGTACATAGTGAGTTCAAAGTCAGCCTGAACTAGAAAGGTGACCCTGTCTCAAGATATGAAAACAACAGGTGAAAACCACCTTTTACTAGTAATACCAAGAACTGCCTTAAGGTGACAAAAGATATCTAAAGGCAAAGATACAGTAACAGTGTTACTTCTAAGTAACAAAGATATGACTAAAGCCTACCTAAAATGGTGTGAAGGAAAAGATTTCTAAATTCTGAAGGAGGAAAGGACAGTAGGACAGACATTCACTAGCAACAGGTAATAAGAGAAAGAAGTCAAACAACCATAAGGATCGGATTCAACAGTAAAGTACACTACAAGAAAGATGATACCAGCCACAGGGAATAAATAATACATATTTATCAACACTAATTTGGCATATACAATTCCCAGCTGACAAATACATCACATTTCAAATGTTTCTAAATCAGAATTCTAAACTCATTTGTCCAGAGAAATAATGTTCAAAGTAGTTAAATTTGCAAATGGTGTACAATAATTTATTATAAATTTTCATTATTTCTATTTTCCTAGCAGAAATCCAATGTACCAAAAGCTTTATCCCTATCTCCCATCTCTCTGCATATCATAGCTCCGTGAAAAATTCTATTACTTCCCCCTCCAATCTCTTGCCATAACCACTTTAAGAACACAGAAAATTCTTGCTGCCTATTCCTCATAGAGGTCAGGCCAAAGCAGAATCACTTGTCATGCAGAGCCAAAAGAACGGACTTCTGCCATGGCAGTTTTACATGCAAGAGAAATTCTTAAATCAGACACTTGGATTTTAGAGGCTGCTTATTATTACATGGCCCACATTCTTATAATGAAAAACTACCACATGCACACAATTAAGGTGATTGATGTACCCTGATACGTGTATATGTCCACTGTTTAGAAACAGAGATCTCATCATACCAGTGGGTACAATGGAATATGTATAGTGTATGCATATTCCACTACACGTACAGCCAAGAGCTCAAAAAAATACTAACAAGGGAGAGGAAAGGCATGAGGAGAAAAATTAGATCCATGTAACTTCATAGGGGTCTGCAGGAGACACAATGAAAAGCATCCCTCTTCATCCTATTCCTCTTGGAATGCCTTTTCGGATGAGATCTTCCCATATCCTAAAATCCAAATCAAATTTTGGCATCTTTGAGAAGCTTTTCCCGAAAATCCTAAGCAGCTGGGGCTTCCTTTCTTTGTTGCAATAACATATTAATTACAGTGCTTAATAAATTGCTGCAGTTTCATTTACAAGTTTGTTTCCCTATTAGGCATTTCCTCAAATAATGGAATGTTTTATTCATCCTTGCCTTCCCAATACCTTCAACAATGTTAGGCACTAGAAAAGTCCAATAAATAGCTGTTCAATGGATTAACAAATGGATATCTTCAAATGCTAGAACATAAAAGTAATGAGTCACAGACAAATCCAAAAAAAATTAATTTGCTATTCTTTCTACTAAAAAAGAAGGGATCTAACCTGAACTCAAAATGATCTATGCAGTGGATCTGAATGCTCTGAATAGTTAAAGAAGATAAATTCAAAGGCAAGTAAGAAAGGCACAATAATACCAGTCATGGTGGCACACACCCATAATCCCCACACTCTGAGAGGCCAAGGCAGGAAGATTGTAAGTTCAAGCCCAAACTGGGCACTCTCTGCAACTTAGTGTGATTCTGTCTCAAAATAAATTTTTAAAAAGTTTGAAAGGGGGGGAGGGGACTAGAAATGTATGTAGAACAATGAGAATGCCCTGAGTTCAATCCCTGGTACAGTACTGCGGGGGGGGGGGGGGGGGGGTTGCACAATAAAAATTCTGCTTGTCCCTCTCTGTCACATATTAGGTTATAAGGGTTACTCCTTATTGCCCATACAAATTCTTAAGTGATAGGAAGTATAACACTTTATTTTTGGCATTTCTGACACCTAAGAAATATTTAAATAAAAATGCAGGACTGAGAGGATTGTTTCTATTAGATTCCTCTGGGGAAGATAAAGAATTCTAACGAAGCTCTGATCATATTTAAAGAGTTAGAACTGAATTAAAACACCAATGCAAGCAGAATCAGAAGAGTCCCTTGTGCAGGCCACCAAACAAATGGTTCACATGAATGGGAGCAGGAACTAGTCCAAAGTCAAGGGGCATAGGACATGTAAAGCAGCTGATGGGTATTTGGGAATTACCTAGCTTCTTTTCAGCAACTGATAAAAACCAATGTGAAAACAAAAGAGTAAGAAATTTACAAGTGTACCATTGTCTAACGTAAAATTTTTATTTTAATATTTGTTTGCCTACTTTTACAAAAATCACATTTTATGTCCATAATTTTTACTTCCCCAAATCCTAATACGAGAAAAGGCCCTAAAAATTATCTACTGAAGCCCTCTATTCTTAATTTTGTAAAACAGCAAGTGATTTGCCCAAGGTCATACCTCTAATGAGAGGCAGAGCATGAACTCAAATTCAGGTCTCCAGGATTCTTAAAGCTCTTTCAGCTAGACAGCGCTTTTGCCATGCTAACACGCCTATCATTAGGGTTTGGTAACACACATACACACAGTCTTAATTATATAATATTTGGTCTTCTGAACATAAGTTAAAACAGATAAAGAATCTTCTGTTTCTCAGTTTTGAAGATAAAATTCTATTCCTAGTTGATTTTTTAAATTCTACAAATGTCCAGTGCCTGTAATGACGGTCTGAGATCTAAAAACAAATTTTGTCTTCTTACATATTTCCATTCTTTCAAATAAAGTCTGACTGCCTAAATTCTATAACTGACTTAAAAAATGAACACCCCTCCCATTCCCCGGTGGGTACTCTTTTGGCATTCAGGCACAAAGGACACCATTTATGGTGACAATAAGAACAAATTAATTCTGAGATGAATTACACATTTATTTTAACCCTATTAAAATCTGAAATTAACACAACTATAAAAGGCCTTTTTCTCCTGTATGTAATCATGCCTCAAATAATTTCTTCCTTCCTTATGTTCCTTAAGATGCTGATTTTATCCTGGATGTGGCATAGTAGCAGAGTAGGATTACTAATTCATTAAGTCAAAGAAATGATCTATCAAGCTATTTTACTTCCTAAAACTTAATAATTTAAGAAGTTAATTTCTCTAGTCTAAATTCTTTCACTAATCATTCATGTTCTATGCTCACTGGACTACTGAAAGGATACAACATTTACATATGTTCATTTTAACAGTCAAATATGTCTAAAAACTTATTTACATTATTTAACTTTATTGTAAATCTCAAGATTCTTTCTAAAGTTATTACTGTTGTAGTTCCTAGAATACTATGAAATTTCAGCTGCAGAATATATAATTTAATTTGAAAGTAAATCAATACTAGAGGCAAATTATTTGATCATCTCATGAAAGATTAAACAGCCACAAATTTTATTTTATCAGGACTAAAATGCATTAAATTACATTTTACTGACATGAGATCAAAAGAACCTCATAAATATAATGCAGTCTTTTACCAGAAGATATAAAAAAGCCAAACCAAAAAAATATTCCCTCTGGAAAACAAAAACTGTTTTAAGTAATTTTAAAATTCTCCTGATATTTGATCCATTACACACACAAAAAAGTTCTTCATATCAACAGAACCATTAAAGGATTCTGGAAAAAACACCCAAAAGATCACAAATTAAAGTTTTTTCCAAAATGCAATGTTACTTTGCGGCCATCATAAGTGACAAACAAATATACACTATACTTCTGCTATTTTTAAATTGTATAATTCCCAAATTATTCTTAATATTCTAAATTAAAATCTGACCATCAAAATATAAAATATGTTTAAAAGTGCCTTCTGCCAAAACACAATATTATACATTTTAAGTATAAAATCTAATTTAAAATAATTTCCATATTTTAATTAGCCTGAATTGGTAATTTATAAAAACAACTGGCTTCACAGAGATTAATTATGATTTAAAGTCACTAGAATTTTATAAAACACATGACAGATTGGTCAAATGTACAATGTGTAATCTCATAGGACTAGGGATTTTATGAATATGCTCCAAATTACATAATACTCACGGATGGGGAGATGGTTTAAATCTTTTGAAAAATATTACTGTATACAGTAAGTGACTAAGGACAAGTTTTAAATACAATCATTACAGAGTAAAACTTCAATGAGAAATCTAATTAGACAACAGAGTCCGTATTTCCAGACGCTGGATTTCTCAAATGTCACCACACTACCTATTCTGCTAAAAAGTACTTTTAAATGCATGCAGAGCCCACAGTATCAAGTTTTCAGATCCCTACCTTTTGCCCATATCTGCACTGCTTTACTGTTGCATAAAAGCACTGAAATACACCCAAATTAATTAAAACTACTTTCTCTTAGAATCCATTTTAAATTATTTTAAAAATATTTCGGTAAACCTAGGAAAAACGCTGACTAAATAAATACAACTTCCTTTTCCAACATCCAGAACACTTAAGTATTTATAAATATGGCCTGCCCCCCGCCCCGAGGGAACTACTTCAGCTTTATGAATGGTTTCATTTTTTGATGTCCCCTAATTTTTTTAAAGTAATTATTTTAAACATGAAATACCTGCTAACCAAACCAACAGTGATGCTCATGGAAAGCCACTTTATTTCTAATAAAAATCTAAAGATTATATAATAAAACTGTAACATCTTTTGAATAATTTTCTAAAAGGTAGCAGAGATAACATCCATTTTTACAAGAAAACAAGGAGTTAATAAAATATAATTTCTCCCCAACTAAGAATTACGTTCCATTTTGTCAATATTACAAAACATTCATCTACTGACAAAGGAAAAATGAACACTTCACTTGCCTGTTAAGAAACTAAAATGGGAGCATTACTAATCATAGGTTTAACTGAGTTATTTCTGAAGGAGAATATGTAAAGCAAAGAAATTGCCACTGCTAAATTTTAGGGGGACGGCCTGAAAAAGCCCGTATTTGTCACTTGCCTTTTTCCCCACCACCCACCTTGCACCAAACACCCATTGTTCTATGTAAAAATTCACAGCAAACGATATCTAAATAGCAACTGCTACGTTTCTGTTGCAGATGACCACTATGAGGACCACATTTACTTGCTACAAAACCACATTCACTTGCTGCCTTTCTTCCACCAAATAAAATCCAAATTTGATAATAAATCGATCACAAACTGGTGGGGGTAAAGGACAACAGCTTCCCCTCCAAACGGACGAATGCCACTCCAGAGGCAGGTGAGGAAATTCTTCAAAGGTTACCATAATAAATCGACCACAGGAAAAAAAATTATTTAAACTGGCGTTTAATAACGAATGTTTAAAAGTCCTACACTAAAATACTAGAAAAGTATACAGCCCGCGGGGTAGAGTCCTCTTCTTTCTTGCCCAGCACTGTAGAACACAGACCCAGCACGCAGGATTTCTTAGGGGTCTGGAACCCACTTCCTCCCCAAACCTGGCTGGCAGGGACAGATGCGGGCGTCGTGGAAGTGGGAGGCCGGCACCTCGGCGGCTCTCTCCCCCTCCAGCTACCTACCTCGGCCTGCGGGAGCGCCGCCCAAAGCTGCCACCCGCAGACACAAACACTCACCCATCTTTCCTCTTGGCTTTGTAGACGTGACCATAAGTGCCTCGGCCAACTTTGCAGCCCTCGTATTCAAACAGGTCCTCGACCCGCTCCCGCTCGCTGCTTAGCTTCACTTTAAAGTCATAGTCCATTGTCACAGCCCCCGAGGCCGGGGAGCTGGGTTGGGGGGCCGGGGGGCCGGGGTGGGGACCAGGGAAGCACCGGCAGCCGCAGCCCCCGGGAGGCCGCCCGCTCTACACCCACCGGCCGCAGCACCAGCCCGACTGATGCGGCGAGAGCAGGAGGAGGCCCCGCGAGAGCGCCGGGGACATCCAGGGGAGCGGCGGGGCAGAGGCCGGCCGGGAGGGACGGGGAGGTTCCCCGCTGCGAAGGAGCGCCGAGGGACGAGGGCTGGGGGTGGGGAGCGGGTGTCTCTGCCCTTGTCCCCACAGGCTCCCAGGGCGCCGGTCTCCTGCTCTCTCCGGCCGCGAGCCCCGCTCCTGCTACAGTGGGAGCCTCGACGCGGCCACGGCGGGCTCTCCTCCTCTCACACGCACACTCACACCTCACCCTCTCTCTCGCTCACACGCTCGCTCGCACTCACTCACTCACGATCCCATACACTCAAACAGAAAGGCAGCGCGGCACAACAGCCGGTACCTCCTCAGAGAGGAGGAGGGAGGGCACTCGCGAAACACGGCCGCGGCTGTCGCAAAAACGTCGCGAAGCCTCTGGCTGCCTCTGGCCCTTCCTCCAGCCGGCGCCAGCTAAGGCTGGCCACCCTGCTGGCGCCCGCACTACAGGGGCTGCGTACAGGGAACGAGGGAGCTGCTGCCCAAAGCTGCCGCCAAACGCACCACGTGGACCAGCCCCTTCGGCGGCCGGGTCCCAAACTACAATGCCCACAGTGCAATGGCCGCCGCTGCCACCGCCCCTTCTACGACTCCGCCCCGCCCGGTGGGACTAGGGAGCGTTGCGTGATGGGCTTGGTAGTCCAAGTTGAGACGAGTTTCAGTGCGTGATCCCACACGTACATAGCGACATCGCCGCTAGAGTCTGATTTGGGCCATAAACTTTGCCAGAGATCCAAATGTGAGAGAAGTTAGTTCGTATTAGAATCACATTTTATACCACTTTCGAACTCCAGATGTTACAGGGGACTATCATTATCCTAAAATCCTATATACTATTTGTAAACAGCTCATAGACAATCAGTTGGGGTACTCCTGGGGTTAACAATCTACTGAAGTAAGGATTACACAATGATATCAAGATACTGACATACATTGCAAACATCAGTAAACGTGAATTTATGGTGAATACAGGCTTCCGCGCTTTTGTGCCTATAACGGCACCAATTTTTACTTATGATTACAGTCATGGATCTAAATCTATGGAAATTAGTATATTAATCATTTTAAGATACACAAGGTGTCTGCTAGAGGAGTACCAGTATCTTGATAACATTTCCTAGTTTTGTTTTACCCATCTTATTTGTACGTCTAGTTTTAATTTTTCATTTTCACTCATATTTCCACTAAAGTTCCCTAGTTTAATGGCGAATACGTGCTTTCATAATTTAAAACCTTCATAACACTTATTTTTCCCCACCCTTCCTGTAGTACTAATGAAATTGTTTTGCCTTTTATTTTTTTTCCCTTGCTTGATTATAAATTCCTATAGGGAGCCATATTTCCATCTTCCTTAACACCTAGTATCATGCCTTGATTGTGGTGCACAGTAAACATTTTTAACTTGAGTGAATACACATTTTATGCCAAAAATATCAAAGTAGACATTTTGCTAATGCTAATGATAAAATTTTGTGGAAAAAAATTCTGAAAAGTGCCTTTTCTTATATAAGTTTCCTTGGTGTAAATTAGGGACTTCACCACTGATTTAAAGTAAGTTACTTTTACCTAATATTCTATTATTCAGTGATTGATTATACTGATTCTGGATGGAGGTAAGAATTCTATAAGGGAACTTAGTGTCCTAATTATGTACACTCTTGGGTCAAGAAAGGAAGCTCACATTACACTAAGGAAGGGAGATCTCTGGTTTTCTCCCTGAAGAAAGGGCTGCTTTTATCCCTAAACTAGGTAAGAGTGAGGAATTTAGACTCCCGGTTGGACCAATATGGTGGTATGGTGGTATGGTGGTATAGTATGCCCTGTAATATGGTTTCTGGACGGAAAGTTATGGAGAGATAGCCACTACGAGCCCCTACAGGAAAGCCAGTGCATTACGAGCAATAACATCGAACACTATCCAGTTTCTTTTGTTGTTGTTGTTTTTGTTTTTAATTTTTTTCCTTTACCTCATTAAGTTTATTGGTACATTTTAGGTATAAAATACATTTACATACATCATTGGGATCTTGTACCATTACATGAGTATCTTGGTTCTTATTTTTTTTCCCCTTCCCCTGCCCTCCCTTCACCCCCTCCACCCTTCCCTATTTGCAAAGATTTTGTTTCCATTTTTTTCTTTTCTCATATTTTTTCTTTTCCCTTCTTTCCTTTCCCCTACCCCTCCCACTTCCCCTGCTCCTTTAGACCTTTACTTCCTATTACACAATATTAATTATATATTTTTAAAATTAAAATATCAAGACCTAGGAGACATTACCACAGGTTTTATAGAATTTAAAAGGATATAGAAAGCATATTACAAAAATCTGCTTTGAAATAAATTTGACAACTTCTGAGAAGTACCTTGGAAGACAAATTAATGAAACTAACTCTGGAGGAAATATAAAATTTGAATAGCACCTATTAAAGAAAGTATATTCCTAGCTTGAAAACCTACCTATATGACAACAGCAGGCTCATCATATACATTTTAACTGATAAATTATATCAAACAATTAAAGCAGAAAAAAAGGAACACTTCTCCCCTCATTTTAGGAAATCAATATTGTGCTAATCCTAAAACTGGATAAAGATAGTAGAAGAAAAAAGTATGAACATAGAAATTTGTTTAACAAAACAAACTATTAGAAGTCAGATCTGGCAGGATGTAGAAAGTGGTTTTGTTATAGGGATGGCAGTGTTGGTTCAGCATTGGAAGATCCACCCCCAAAAGTCATCATTTTAACAGAGGAAAGGTTTCCTCAGCTCTTGAATTGAGTTTATATTCTATAAAATGCTAATGTTAAATAATCTTTCAAAACTCAGTGGACCATATATATGTGGTTCTATTTCCAGATTCTCTGTTTTATTCCAATGATCTATATGTCTTTCCTTACACCAACACTGCCTTAATTACTGCAGCTTTAGAAGAAGTCTTAAAATTAGGTACTAAACATCTTCCAACACCGTTGTTTTTGTTTGTTTGTTTTTTGGTTT
This sequence comes from Heterocephalus glaber, assembly GCF_000247695.1. Next base: position 12,327,635 of record NW_004624776.1, read on the forward strand.
TTTTCTTTTTACTTTTCTAGGCCCTTTGTACTCCTACATAACTTTTAAATTTCAATATCCAATTCTTCATTTATACCAAGTATACAGAGACCTGAATTTTTATATATACCTTGTGTTTTCTAATCCTGCTAAATTCAAATACAAGTTCTAGGAGCTCCTAGAGATTTCTTAGTATTTTCTCTGTAAATGATCATTTCATCCACATATAAAGATTTTGCTTCTCCCTTGCCAATCCTATCCTAATTGTGTTATTTTATTGCCAGACTATTTTGGTTTGGGCCTAGGTTTCAAAGTTTAATGGACAGATGAAGAGTAGGCATATCTGCCCTTGTTCCCCACCTTAAGGAGAAAGCATTGTATCTTCTCCATTTATATAAGGCATTCTCGCTGGAAGTATGGAGTACATGTCTTTGATCTATTGAGAAAGTTCTGTTCTACTTCTAGTCTCCTGATAGCTTTTACCATGAACAGGTGTGGAATTTAGTCCAATCCTTTTTCTCCAACTAGTGGCAGGATCATATGGCTTTTTCCTTTCCTCTGTTAAAATGATTACTATCCAGTTTTAAATTTCTTTTCCACATGACATTTCCCTGCTGTGATCCTGAGGCTTTCAACTTAGTCTTAGCAGTGGAGCCTGTGTCTATGCTTGGAGGAGAGAGGACATTAGCAACCAGAAGCTCCATGATAAGAAGGGATACAGCCAAAGCAATGAGCTAGCAAGGGCCTGTGGCACATATTATTATTATAAAAATTTGAGTAAAATCTGTGTTTAAAATGGACTTCCTGTAGATGGAAGGATGGAAGTTGGAACTGTTATTTGAGTTGAACATATTAGGGAAAGAGTTGTCATTTCAACATGATTTTCAACCCCAGGTGATAGTGATGTTTCTCTCCCTCTCTCTCCCTCTCTCTCTCTCATGATTATTTCCCACCATATTGTAGAGCCTGTGACCATCATCAGTCCACGTTCCTGACAATGCCCCAATAATGCTCATGGCTACTTTGCATAAGATGTGGTTTTATTTACATTCTAAATTTAATATCTCCAGTGTTAATGTACACACCAAAAATCAGCCTCATATTTTAATTTCTTCCTGTTCCACCTAAGAGGATATTCTGCTTCTATCTCAAGCAAAATTTCTGAAACTGAACATATCATCCTGCCCTCTGAACTTTACAATTTCTGTGATAAGTGATGCTCGCAGTCATTCAGTTGTCTCATTACCAGGCCTCCTTCTTCAGGCCTTTCCACTTCATGCCTACTTCACCTTTGTGCTACTCTTCAGGCTGAGCTGCTTACTCATCCTGTCTCTGACCTTTGCAGCCCTTTGCATCCTCCAAAATACACCTCATATTCTTAACTTGGTAGTGAAACTTTTCCTGATTCTTGCAAATAAGTAAGACTTTTGTTGACTATGAACCTCCACCCCAGTCCTGGCACCATTGCATTTTATTTGTTACTTATTTAGAAACATCACAGCTACCTTGTAATTTAATTATTTATTTTATGCACTTTAAAAAAATCTGCCCTTTAATAAATGTAATGACTGAGTCTCTGCCTTAATCATCTCTGTATCCCCTACTGTGCCAAGCACATAGTTTACATAATTATATTTAATTAGAATGTGTTCCATTGGATTGATTTCTTTAAAGGTTAAAATGGACCTTACTAACAATACAAGTGGTGTACAGTCATTTACAACATATTGCACCTTGCCTCTAAATGTGTGCTTTTTGCAACAGAACTTAGTGCTTCATGTTCTATTAAAGGCCAAGTAGATCTTTCACTTGATCACTTCCACTCTCTACAATTTTGACTTCCATTTTCCCATTCAGTATCAAAGCATGCTTTTAGTGGAAAGTATCTAACCTCCTACTCTGCAGTTGGCATATTCATCTTTATCATCAAAAGACACATATGAAGCATCTACATATGAGCACCATGTTAGACATAAGAAAGTACAAGTTAGATTAACTCCAGCCTTTTAATTCTTTTAAAGGAGAGCTTTAATTTGGCATATGTAGCCTTTTAATTTTTCAAGGAAAATATTGATGCAAAAGTTTCTGAATGAATTCCATTAGCATCTACAGCATAATTTAGATCTTAGAAACAACCAAAAAATGCAAACAAAAAAACACACAGCACTTTCAAACATCACTTACTTTTCTCCCAATCATCATGTGAGCATCATTGGCTCTTGTAGACTCATTTCTGGAAACACAACCATTAGCAGTTTCTGAATTTTATATTAGACAAGGTCTGCCATTAGAAGTTGACTTTTTCTCAATTCCAGCTCTGAAAATTACAGGAAGGCTGTACTCCGGCTGGATCAAGGCTATTCTGGGCCAAACAAGTGTGGTCAGAGGGACAGGGAAATGTAAGAATACGAGAGCTCCTTTGTCAGAAGAAACAAAGAAGGTAGGGTAGAGAGCCTGTAAGAAAAGTAAGAAGCTGTTATTGTTATAAAGGAAATAAATCAGGGCAATGTGATAGGAAGTGGGACCAGGGTTGATGACTTCATGTTGGTAGATGACCAAGGTTTTTCTGAGGAGTGATGCTTAACCTGAGACCTGAATGTTGAGGAGGAAAACCTGGTAAAATGAGAAAGCAAAGTCCCAGCATATCAAACACATAGCAAGCCCAGAGGCTTTCAGCTAGAACGGAGAAACAGTTTTGTGGGAAAAGAGCGTCATGAGCAAGGGAGGGGTTGTATGAAGTGAGGACAGAGAGGCGGACAGGGTCCAGATCATATAAGACCTTTCGGACTACAGTGAGAGGGTTCAATTTTGTTAGAACAATAGGAAACCATTGGAAAGTTGTGGAGAGAGGAGTGACCAGACATGGTTTATGCTTTAAAAGGGATGTCCTGGATAATAGAGAGAGGTCCAGTAATGAATACCAAAATGCAATTACATAGAAGGAATGAGTTCTGCTCTCCAGTACATTACGGTGGCCTCAGTTTACAATAATTTATTTTGTATTTTATAAAAGCTAGAAGACAGGAGTTTAGAAGTTCTCAACCCTAGACGGGCATGGTGGTGCATGCCCATAATTCCAGCACTCTGGGAGGCTGATACAGGAGAATAGCAAGTTCCAGCCTAGTCTGGGCAACTTAGTGAGATGCTATCTCAGAATAAAGAATGAAAAAGGTCCAGAATGTAGCTCAATGCAAAGGCCCTGGATTCAATCCTCCTCATTACTAAAAAAAATTTTTTTCCAAACAAAGAAATGATCAACTTATTTCCCTTTCCCCTCTTCCTCACCCCTCACCCTTGTTCCCTTGGACCATTTCCCTATTGCAAAAGATCCCTTGTCCCTTTCTATCCATCCTATATCATTCTCTTTGTATTTTGTCTCACTCAAATGAGAGATATATATGGCATTGACCCTTATGCATCTGATTTATTTCTCTCAACATTATATTTTCCAGGTGCATTCATTTTCCTATTAATGTCTCAAATTTGTCATTTTTTATAGCTGAGTAGTATTCCACTGTATATAGACAACCACATTTTATTTATCCAATCGTCTATTGATGGGTATACAGGCTGCTTCCAGGATTTAGCTATTATGAATTATGCTGCTATAAACATAAGTATTGCTGTAGTTTGGTGACTTAAATTCTTTGGGGAAGATGCTTTGGGGATCTTTGGGAATAGCTATGTCAGGAAGAGGAGAAGGGGAAATTAGAAGAATAAAAATATGCCATATAAGGGAACCTAATAACCCCAATTAATATAAACACTATCGGCCATAACATGTGCTAAGACAAATAATACCAACAAATCTGAAAAAGGGGATAGGTGGAGGATGGGGGAGAGAGTAGGAAGGGAGAGGGGGTTAAAAAGAAGAAACAAGCTGTAATATGCACATGTAGACACACCCAAGATGATTGTAAACTATGAATTGCAAACATGTACTAATAAAAAATGAAAAAAAAATTTAAATGATCAATGTTTAGGGAGATATAAATAGTATTACCTTAATTTGACCATTCAAATTATCACACTGTACTCACAAACATGTACAATTATGTGCCAATTTAAAAAGTTTTAAAGAAAAAAGATGATCTTGGCTGAGATGTAAAGAATGGATTTTCAGAGACAAGTTAGGGGAGTAAAAGAAAATAAAAGGTGTCAAGACAATTCCTGAAGATGATACCATTTACTGAGATGGGGAAGATTTTGAGAGGGATAAGCTTAAAGGGGGGGAGCAAGAATTTCATTTTGGAGATGTCAAACATCAGCTGTCTCAGGAATCTAAGAGAACATACTTATCGGGTAGGTGATTTGGGTGTCTGAAGGATTAGTATTAGGGCTGGGATTAATTTAGAAGTCAGCAGCTGTAAGAGTTGATTAGATTACCCACAAAATGTGTTACAGTGTGAAAAGAGTAAGTCTCTGAGGACCTACAACATTCAAAGGCTGAGTAGAGGGAAAACTGACAGGAAGAGGCTGGAGGTCATTTGGCAAATCAGGGTATATGGTGTCACAAAAGCCAAGAGAAGAATTCACTTTTGAAAAGGAAGGATTGTCTATAATGCTGAATGGCACCAAGAAACCAAACAAGAAAAGCTATTGCTGTCAATTTTATCACAGTAGTTCTCAACCTCTTGTAAAATTATTTCTCCCTAAGGAACATTTTTAGACTTCTTTTGTACCTAACTGTCCACCTCCACGCAATGTTAATACCACAATTTGTTTTTGTGCTATGGGACTTTAGAAGGGCACAAATCATTGTAATATCTTAAGATTTTTAAATAACCAGCCTTTGCCCTCTTGTAGGTAACACTGTCCCATTGAGAAAGCATGACTTATTGATATGCAGATGATTATTAACACTGACAAGAGTAATGATGTTGTCATCACTGCTATAGAAAGTAGCATTGTTTTTTGGGGGGGGGTTGGGGTTTTTTTGGTACCAGGGATCGAACCCGGGTCCTTGCGCTTACACAGCAGGTGGCAAAACCACTGAGCTAAATCCCCGGCCCAAAATCTACATAGCACCTTTTTTTTTCTTGGTACCGGGGATCGAACTCCGGAACTTGCCCTTTCGAGGCAGGCAGCAGAACCACTGAGCTAAATCCCTGGCCCTGTAATGATGTTGTAATGGTGAAGTGGGGAATTGAAGCCTAGGCTATGTTGGATTGAAGAGTTTGAAGTGAGGAAAAGGACAGGCAGGAAGGTACACTTAACAGCAGAATGGTTAAGAGAACCACCTCCGTAACCACGTATGTGGGCTCTGTATTTGAACTTGTTCCTATCTTAACAGGGAAAGCTACTTTATTTAATTTTGTCACAGTTTTCTTCTCTGTAAAAATGGAATTCTAGTAGTAATTGGTCCTTGTCAGGGTTAAGTGAGTTTATAAGATACGCAAACTATTTAGAATTGTGCCTAGCACATGGCAAGTGTTCAATGTATGTTAGCTATTTTTCTTCTCATTCACAACATTAGCTCTGGTGAGCAAATGAAAAATAAGGCCTGTACCATATAATTCAATGTCAAAGAGGGGGCTATCTTTGGAGGTAGACATGAGTTTGAAGGAAATATTAGTCAGGGGAGAAGGAAGTGTTTCACTGCTGATTCAGTGGAACCAGTTGCAAAGGAAATATTGACGATAATAGCTTTATATCTCTAATACGATATAACAAGAAGGAATGGCCTCCGTGCCTGGTAAAAGAATTGCCTCAGACAGGAGGCACATGTCATAGTTAACAGGCCGAAAAGAAAAAAAGTATAGCAATTGTTATGGCATGACTATTGCTGCTCCACAAATAACCTCAAATCAAAACGGCATAAAGCAACAATGCTTTACTCTTCCCCCTGAGTCCACAGGTTGGCTGGGCTCAGCTAAGTGTTTCTGATAGTGTCACCTGACATTACTTAACTGTAGGCAGTTGCTGGACTGAGGCTGAAGAGTTTAAAATGACCTCATTTTCATTTCCATGGTCTCGGTGCTGGGTATTGGTTGGTCCTCTCTCTGTACATGGTCTTTCCTCTCTCAACAGTCAAGCTTAAACTTCCTTACATTATGCGGACATGCTATAACAGCATAAAGGTCTCCTGAGGCATGGGCTATGGGACTCACACATCACTTCCACCACATTCCATTGGTTAAACCAAGTCGCAAGACCAACCCAGGCCATTGAATAGGCAAATAGACTCCCCTTCTTGATAGCAGGAAGTGCAAGATACTATGGCCATGTTTCTCAGTCTTCCATAGGCATGAGTACACATACATCTCTTGATCTGTTGAAAGCTAATACAGTTTCTTTACAGATGACTTTCATTCTTTCTGTAAAGCAGAAGAAAAATGCACTTGTTACGAACGAGGGGAAGAAGTGGAAAAAGAACAATGACTGTATATCTGAAGAGACCACAAGTTTCAAAAAATCCTTGGGCAGAGTGGGAAAGATAGCTGGAAGAATAGCATTGTAGGACTTCTGGCCAATTGTAGGACCCATTTGCAGGTGCAGCTATGCATTTGTATCAATATCCATTTGCCCCATTGTGTGATTTTCATCACCAGCACTCAACAGCCCAGGTGGAGGCTGGGCAAAGACAGATGTTGGATTCATCCAGGATTGAGGCCTTGCCAGCTGGGTATGATGAAAGGAAAATGGAGCAAAGGAGGTTAGGATTGTTGGCAAGAGACTAATAAAAATGATAGACCGTGATATTTAAGCTGGGTAAGGAATGACATGATTTAACCTTTTACATTATAACACTAGCTTGAAATTTTTCATTTAATTTTTGACAAGATAATTCAAAAAATAAATATCTACCTTCAGTGCTTGTTTCCTTAATATCCACAGCAGGACAATTTCATTAAATGAATACTCAGCAAGGATAGCTGAAATAATTATACCAGTAATAGGTTTAAAGGTTTTTTTCTTTGTCTTAACTAAGATTCTCATCACCATACCTGTTAAAGGCATCCCCAACTAAAAATCTCTCAAACGTGTTGTTGATGAATTCTGCTATCATGGTCTGTAAGTATTAAGAAGTTACCTCTTAAATTGATAATCATTATTATAATCCTGTCCTTCTTTCTCACTAGTAAACACCTTCTGAAAGTAACCATATTACTTCTGATTTTTCAGCTCAAACATATTTTGTTACAAAAAGGGTAATAGGTAATCTATCGGAACACAGTTTAGTTTCATGTTCAGTTTTTCTGACTTCTGGTTCCTGTATGTTTCACTTTGCATCTAGCTGTACTGAGATAGTCAGGCCCAGGGAAGCCAAATCTTTTCTGGCTGGTTACAGTACAGGCATGTATTTCTCCTGTCTGCCATCTAGCTCTCTTCCTATTGCACATAAACATGGTTAGGTCACCTCTCCTTCCACCGGATACTCGATACCCAGGGATCTTTGTTTCCATGCAACCCCATGCCCAGAACTCCTGGAACTCTTTCCCTCTTAGTACTTTTCCCCCTAGCCAAGGTCAAGTTCCATCAGATATTGTCCTTCTTGCTCTGAAACCCTACATCTTGTTTAAATTTTAAAATGGTGTTTCCCTTGAATCATTTCTCTACTCAAAACTCTTCAATGACCCTGCATGATCTTCTACTGCCTACAGCATAAAGTTCAAATTCCTTCATCTAATATCCAGGACCTGTATTTACTTCAGCCCAACTTATGATAATACTTTAAAGCAGTTTGTAGTACAAATGTTAAATCAGATTAAAATAATTAGCTGTACACAGCTAAGTTTTTCACATACAAGTTCTTTTATATCTCAAATATAGCTTCTAACCAGTTTCTCATAAACAGCTTTCCATTCAATAAGAGTGATTTTTCTATATTAGGCGTATATTGGAGTTACGTGAGGAATCATCCTAGTAATTCTTTCTTCCTTATTATTTTTAAATTGTAAAATATTTAATTGATAAATACTCTATGTATTCAAGATGTGCAGTGATGATCTGACATAAGTATACACTGTGTAATGATTAACACAACCAAATCAACACGTCCATCATACCCCTGCTTACCTTAGGCTTTCAGAATTATTCATCTTCTAATTGAGTTTGTATCCTTTAATTAACTTTTCTTCATTTCCCTCACCCCTCATCCCTAGTATTACCTTTCTATTCTCTGTTTCTATGAATTGGACTTTTTTATGTCATATATGTGAGATCAAAGAGTATTTGTCCTTCTACATCTGGCTTATTTCACTTAATACAATGTCTACCAAGTTTATCCATGTTGTTACAAATGACTAGATTTCCTTCAGTTATATTTTTTCATGCATACATACTTAGGTTGTTTCCACATCTTTGTTATATGTGATAATGCTGCAATGAATATGGAGATACAGATTTTGCCTCATGACACTGTGTCTTAGTTACTTTCCTCTTGTTGCTGAGACAAAATACCCAACATCCACAAGTTAAGGGAAGAAAGGTTTATTTAGCCCATTGATTGTAAAGGTTTCAGTCCATAATTGGCTGACTACATGAAGCAGGGGGCTTGGCAGAGGGGCATTGTAGAACAGAAGTTCATGGCAATCAGAAGACAGCAAAAGCAAGCAAGCAAGTGACTTTAACAGTGTCTTTCTGGCCTTTTACTTGGGCAGGTAGCACTCACACCCTTAATCCTAGCACCCTTGAGCCTAGCACTGAACCATGAATCAATTCCAGCATCACACACTGTAGATTCAGCCACCTCTGAAAAAGCCCTACCACCTCTGATCGCATGAGGCTTTAGGGGGGACATCTAAATAGAAAACATAAAACACTGATATCATTTCTTTTGGATATACTCAGAAATGGGACTGCTGGATCATATGGTAATTTTATCTTGAATTTCGTGAGGCACTTCCATACTGTTTTCTACAATGGATTTGCCAACTTAGATTCCTACTCACACTGTGCAAGGGTTCCATTTTCTCCGTACTTTCATTAACACTTTTTTTTGTCTTTTTAATAATGGTCATTCTAATAGGTGTGTGGTTATATCTTTGTCTTTATTATCTTTGTTTTTAATATAATTTGTAAGTTTATGTAATTTAAATTTTTAATGTTATTTTTATCGAATAGTTAAAACTGAGAAAGAGCTCTCCTGAAAAGGGATAAGCTAACAGCAGCAGATCACTGTCCCTAATTGTCTAGGGAGCCTCAGGATCATAGTGTCTATTTTATGATACTGTTTCCAAAGGAATACAGTTTTTGAGGTGCTGTCTAGTCTTCACCTTTCTTCTGACTATTTCAGGGGAAGCAGGGAAAAGAATCTTGAGGCCTGCTGCCGCAGAAGAGCTGCAATTCTGTTCATTTTAACTGTGAATTTAAGTCTTCTTTCTTCCTCACTTGTGTACTACATGAAGACCCAGAAGTAAGGTGATTCACCAAAGCACCAGAAAAAGAAGAGAAAAAAGGGCAAGATCCCACTCCCCAAGGACGGAAAGGCTACACCATAAGGTAGCAGAGTTGAAGTGGAAATGACTATTGCCTCACTCATTTTCTTTGCTCATCTGTTGGCTCAAGAACAGTGCACTTAGCAGAGTGAGACAAAAGCCTTTTGCTGTTCTGACCAGCATGCATAGTGCCAAACTCAGGCAGAGCTTCCCTCTCTCTGCCTAGATCCCATATTCTCTCTCCTGGGAGTTCATGGCCCACCCCAGAAGAGAGGAAGTTCTTGGCCAGAGGTGGTAGGAAGAGCCAGGGTAAACTACATAGGACTGGAGCCTGAAAAGAGCTCAGGATGGTGTACAAAATATGGAGGTCCAAGACCATGTAGATAAAGCATTCATTGGGGCAGAGGGGAGGCTGTTTTTCTGATGTGCATTCAGAGTTGAGAATGACTATAGTCAAACAAGTTAATTGATTTCCCCTATAATATTCATCATTCCACTGTTTTCCTCATCAACACACCACTTCTCTTCTTTATTCATCTAAATCCTAACCATTTTTTCACCCATTAAGTTTATTGGTACATTTTAGGTATAAAATACAGTTACATTCATCATTGGGATCTTGTACCCTTACATGAGTATCTTGGTTCTTATTTTTATCTCCATTCCCCTGACCTCCCTTCACCCCCTCCACCTTTCCCTATTTGCAGAGTTTGTTTCCATTTTTTTCCTTTTGTCATATTTTTCCTTTTCCCTTTTTTCCTTTCCTCTACCCCTCCCACTTCCCCTGCTCCTTTAGACCTTTCTTCCTGTTACACAATATTAATTATACATTTTTTAAATTACAATATCAAGATCTAGGAGACATAACCACAGATTTTACAGAATTTAAAAGGATATAGAAAGCATATTACAAAAATCTTTTTTGAAATAA
>NW_004624776.1:12340579-12376570 GCF_000247695.1 Heterocephalus glaber
AAGTAATTATTTCTGATTTCATTTTTCCCAGATCCTCTTTTGTTGCCAGTTCAGAGAGTCCAGGTGGTTGAGTATCAGATTATTCCATCTCGTTTCCCTTTGGCGTTGCTGTAGGTGATCCGGAAGTCTGTTTTTGAGGCTTATTTACATGTCTTCTCATTTCCATGGGGGTGGGGGTTGTTTCTGGTGCCTGCGCAGCTCACCTTCTCTGCCCTAGGAGCATGGGATGGCAGCAGGGGAGCTTCCTTCTGGGTGCTGGGACTGGCTCAGCTTCTCTGCCCTAGGAGCATTATCCTAACCATTTTTGAGAGCCAACTCAGTATTGTCAGAATCTTTCCTTATCACCCAATGCCAATACACTCCTCTAAAATCTACCTTTTACACTCATTTGGCACTTAGCATATACTTCTTTTACCTTTGTGTGTTGATCTGGTCTCTTTAAAATGATTCTAAGGTATAGAAGAGCAGGGACTTTATTTTAAAGTTCTTAATCTCCAGGACCTATCCCAATGCCTTTCACCCAATATGGATTTGTGTGTTTTATGGGGGGAGGGGTGCTGCTGCTGATGTAGTAGATGTCATCAATGCTTTGATTCATTGCCTCAGATTTCTTTATTTCTTAATGGGGCTGCCCTGAGCTCATGGAACGTACTTTACTTTTCAAACATTAAATCTCCAGGAACTCCCACCTTAATGACTATGGGTATGAGAACTAATACTCTAGCTCTCATAGCCCCTGACTGGGACAACACTGCCTCCTGTCTCCCTTCTGAATTTGCATCAAAATGGAGATTGTGCCTTGGCTCAGGTTCCTTTCCTTCTCAGTTCCATTCCTTTACTCCCTTACTGTTTTTTCCAGGGAACACTTCCTGAATAAATTGTTATCACATGAATCCTTGTCTAGGATTTTGCCTTGATGGGGAGTGGGTGGGAAGGTTAACCAATTGCTATGGCTTGAATACAGCTTGAGTGAGGCCCTCAAAGCTTCATTTGCTGGAGGCTTGATCCCCAATATGGCCCTAGGGGAAGGTAATTAGGTCATTGAAGGTACCACTCTCCCTTGGAAGTGATAAGTGCTGGTCCACAAGTAGCTTTTTTCTCAGGAGAGCAGGTTGTTACAAATCAAGGCTACCCATCACTTAACCCTTTCTGATACAGCCAATTCCTTTTATGTTTCTCTGTGTGTATTAGCTACTTTCCCATGACTGTAACAAAATACTTGAAATAATCAATTTATGAAGAGAAAGGAGTTATTTTGGCTCACAATTTGAAGACTCCAGTCCATGATCAATTGACCCCACTGCTTTCAGCCGCAGTGAGGCAGCATATCATGGTAGGAGCATGTGATGGAACAATACTACTCACCTAATGATTCAGAAAGCCAAAGAGGGAAAGAAGAAGGGATTGGGATCCAACTGTCCTCTTTGAGAACCTAAGGGAAGCCACTTTGACCCAGGGACTTCCCAAAAGGCTCCTCCTCTCAAAGTTTCCAGCCTTTCCCAATGTCACTACCCTGGGATCAAGCCTTTAATATTGGGAGATATTTAAAATTCAAACCATATGATTCTGACATGTTGTAAGGTAACTACGGCAGCCCTTACCAGAGGTGGAACAGAGCCCATGTCATCTTGGAATTTTAGCCTCCAAGACTGTGAGCTAAATAAACCTCTTTTCTTTATAACTTCTGAGCATCAAATATTCTATTCTGGCAACACAAAATGAATGAATACACCAACCTAAGAGAGATAATAATAATACAAGAATAAAAGTAGTAGTAATCACTATTATTTATTGAATATATCTCAGGATAAAGTAAACATTATGATTACCCTAATTTTATAGAGAGGCATACAGTAGGTAAGTAATTTGTTCAAATAACCAAAAAAAAAAAAAAACTGAAAAAAAGGAAAAGGAAAAACTCTACAGGTCAAGGATGGCAGGGGTCAAATAAAAAATAACTGTGAATGAAATTACCACTTAAATAAACCTTGTTGGCTATTTGGAAACTAAACCACCACGTGTCTTTTTTTCTTTTCCTTTGTTTTTAAATTAAATTTGAATATCAATAGCAATTTACAAACTTTGGGAACCCAGCTAATTTGTCATTAGGAACTTTTTTCTAGCTGACTCAGAAAATCCTCCTGTTTCTTTCTCTCTGCTTCACTCCTCCCCAGGATATGTTCTTAGTAATATATACCCTTAGTCTCAGAAAGTAAAACCCATATGTGGACAGTTACACTGAAGATTAAGTGTATTATATGTGTAGCTGGGGAACTGCTATGTGTGTTTTGTCTCTAGCTTGGGGATTGTAAATAGTGAATGGTGTTTATTGGAATGAATTTATGAAGGCACTATTTATAAACTAAGAATTTTTGCATAATACCATTGATTTAATGAAATTATAAACTTACATGTATTCTTAAATTTGTTTGAATTTTACTGTAATTTGATCTGGTCAGTTCATCTGACTATCTACAGTGGCCTACAGGAAGAGAAAAAGTAGGTCAGAAAATCTTTTTTCTTTAAACTATTTGACCCTGAAAACAAAAAATTAATAATGCAACAATCTCTCCATTTATAATTTGTGGGATCCTTTGTAACTGAGAAAACTCATTTGACTTTAGTTTTCATATTTGTTGTACAGGAATTTTCCGAGACTAAGATTGTTATGAGAGTTAGAGAGATTGCACTTAAAGTGTTCAATGGAGGGCCTGGCATAGAGTAAACATTCAGCTTAATAATAGTGATATTTCCCTGGAAAGTTTTTGACAAATATAGCCGAGGTCCTTTAAAGACTGTGACTTCTTTTGAAGCAATTAGCACTCATAAAAAATACACAGTTGAACGCCATGTATCCATGATCTAGCTTTCTAGCTGTGCAGTGGCTTCATACCTTGCTTTTTTCTTATTCTCTTGATTGTCCTACCTGACAACCCTGTACGTGCAGCTTTATGTTTTCATCTCCTGTTCTCCCCATTGCTAACCCAGTTCATGCTTGTCTCTTCCAGATATTGTCTTTCACATTTAAAAAGATAATTTCAACACGCCACTCATGACTACTTACATGTGAGGCACTCTCCTTTCCAGCCCTCCCATTCCCACGTTTGCCATGCAGCAGTACTTTCTGAGTTTTTATGATATTGGCATCCCATGGGCTGCTCTCAATCAGCTAGTGTGTCTGCAACACAGTGGATCCTCATAAATATTTACCTCCTTCTCCCTTTGACATTGACTTTCACAGAAATTTGTCTATTCCTATTCTGATGTCTTTGTTTGTTTGTTTGTTTTGAGACAGCGTCTTGCTATGTAGTTCAAGCTGGCCTTGAACTCACTATGTACCTAGGTTAGCTTCAAACTAATGGTGATCCTCCTGCTCAGCCTTCTGAGTGTTGAGATTACAGGAATGTGCCACCACACCGAGCTCTGAAGTCTCTTTTAGTAAAAATGGTTTAATTTTTAACTCCTTTGGCAAGGGTATTTTTAAAAATAAATCTAAATATAATTTGGTAACTTTTGACCTTAATTACTTTTAGAGGCTGAAGCCAAGAAAGGTGAGGAGTTTCTGGGATCTACCTAAGGCTATTTGTGATGCACGGGAGTCATTTCTGTACATCATGCTTCCAGGGATGACTGTGATCATCAAAATGGAAAATTAGCTCTGGTCAATTTTATTTATAAATGTGATTTAATGTTGTTAAATGTCAGCTTATACCAAGCACAGAGAGAAATCGCACTTATCTCTCATCTTTGTCAATCATAGATTCATTCATTCCTTATTTATTGCATGCCTACTGCAGGCACTAAAACAGGCCCTGGGAATATATATAAAAAGGAATAAAACTAGGGATCTGCACTGTAGACATCGTGGTGCAATCCAATGGTTCTCCATCCCACTGTACATTAGAAAATCTGGGGGATTTTTAAAAACTTACTGATTCCCAGGCCCCATTCCAAACCAATTAAATCTGAATATTTTGAGAATCGAGCCCATGCTAGACTTAAGCAAATTCTTGTGCTCTTTTTCCCCCATCTTGTCCTTCCTCCTGCACACTAAAAGGTTATGCCATCAGTGGTGAATCATTGACTGAGATTCTGTTTCTAGAGAGTCTGAGCTAAGTTCCTTGTTCCCCAGAGGAATTCCAGGAGGCAGAATGGACTTCTAGAGTTGAAGTATCTATTGGACAATTGGCCATGAGCACTTCGGTGGGTTACCAAGGGTTCTTGGTATGTGACAGCAACTTTCCACCTGTGGCAAGCTGAAATGTACTGTGGGTAGAAGGGACTGCAGTGGCTGGTGCAGTGGGGCTGGTGTTTGAGAGATAATGGAGACCAGTCACTGAAGGTACCATAAAAATATGGCTGCTGCCAGGCATCACTGGTGCTCTTAAGAGAGAAAACTTCAGGTTTGTGTTAGTTGATCGTGAATGAAAGGGGAAGTGTGGGAGTTAAAAGAGACTCATTACCTGCTACTGGAGAACAGATGAGGCTGAAGAACAGGCACAAGTCCAACTTGTTCTGCAATGAAGATCTACAGCAAACACTAAATCTCAGTTAAGGCAGATCTTCTAGGGTAAAGGCAGAGCCCTATAAGGAAAGCAGTGAGACCTTCAGCTATGAAATGTGAATGTATTTCATTGCTGGGTGGATGCAGCTTTGGAATCCCCATGTACCCTAGAAGCAATAGACCTGCAGAAGCGATCCCCTCCTTTGACTAGAAGATAATGTTTTCCTTCTCTTGTGCTCTGGTTCAAATGCATTTTGCCCCCTAAGGGTTCACGTATTCTAAGCTTGGTCTCCAGTGTGGCAGTATGGGAGGTGATGGGGCCCTTAAGAGATAGGGACTAGAAAGAGGTCCAGAGGTTACTGAAGGTGCTGGCCTCAGAAGGGAATGCTAATCTCCTGCAGTGAGTTCTCATGAACCTAAGCCTGATCCCTGAATCTCTCTCTGGCATCCTGTTTCAAGATGTGATCTCTTCTGCCCACATGTATCTTTGCCCTTGTGATATCATTTGCCATCAGGGCCTCACCAGAGACTGAATAAATTGGGACCCCATCTAATCTTGCCTTCCAGTCTCCAAAACTGTGATTTAAATCAACTCCTTTTATTTATAAAGTTAGCTGGCCTGTGAGATTTTGTTATGGTAATGGAAAGACTAATATACCCTGCCATGTAAAAGTCTCAAATGAAAAAGACATTTATAAGACAATGCTTTTTATTCCTTCCATTTCCCAGTTTTGTACCCCAGACCAAGATTGAAGTAGGGGGTCACATTTCACCATGATTCAATTGGGGTAATGCTTCCCATGCTAAAAGTAGAAAGGGGCTCCAAGCCAAAATATTATTGGACTTGCATAAATTACACCAGGCAAACCAGAGAAAATGTCAGAGGGAAGCATGAGGGTGTGGGACCACCATGGTAGCTAAAGGAGAACATCAATATGGGGCTATGCTCCCATGACACAGGAGTTATTTCCCTATACAATGCTTAAGGAATGTTTCCATTTTGCAGCTGGGTAATTGTTGGGATTTGGAAATAGCCTATATTAAAAGAAATAGAGAGGTCAGAATTGCCACGCAGGCTGGGGGAGGAAGGGCTCTATTATGGTTTTTATCTTGTTTTATTTTGTTTTTGGTACTGGGGATCGAACTCAGGATGTTGTGCATGAAAGGTACATGGTGGCACCACTGAGCTAAATCCTCAGCCCTATGGTTTGTATCTTAAATGTGTTAAAGCTTGGTCACCAACCTACAGTGCTACTGGGATGTGGTGGAACCTTCAGGAGGTGGGACCTAGTGCAGGAAGCTATATTATCAGAGTGTGCCCTAGAAGGGGCTATTGGGACCCTGGCCACTTCCTTTCTCTATCTTTGGTACCAGGCCGCCCAAGATGAGCAATTTCCTCTACCACAGGTTTCCACCAGGATGTGCTGTGCTGCAACAGACCCAAAGCAACAGAGCCAAGTGATCATGGACTAAAACCTCTGAAAATGTGAGCCAAAATGAATCTCTTCCTTCTTGTCAATTAATTTTGTCAAGTATGTTGTCATAGTGACAGAAAGCTGACTGATCAAAAAGCTCAGGGACAAGGGCCTGTCAAAATGGACTTACTGTATACAACCACAAAGTCCATGAGAGGTTACTTTCCTCAAGAGGTTTTAAGGTAACTAATGCAGCAAGAAATCCACAGGTAAAAGGAGCATCAGCGTCACTGAGAAGCTGCCCTCTGCAGCTAATGCTGATGATAACAGATGCTGTCACAGTCAGGCTTCCAGTAGTAAAGGAGATGTGAGCATGGGTGATAGCACTATGAGAACCACTTAATTGCCCTAAAGGACAGCTAGGTCAGAGTGTTCACCAGGAGGACGAACCTTTGTGAACATATGGAGAGAACTAATAGAATATGGTTCTTCTAGGGACAAAAGAGGTGAGCAGGCAGAAAGAACTGCGCTAAATGTATATACAGTAGAAGATAACTCATAATTAATCAAAGGTAGTAGAAGGCTAATGACAGCCATCTTAAAGGAAAATCATGATTCCTTGTCCAGTTTCCAGACCTGAGTCATTTCCTAAACTCAACTCATCAACTGAAAGAGAAGCTGCATTCTTATTAGCAAGAACTGAATGAGAGCCAGGTAATAACTAGAGTTCTGACCCAGGTTCATCTAATGCAGGTTCACTGAGTTCTTGGCTCCAGCCTGTGGTTATCTCCCTGGTTCCTTCATGGAAAATGGGAAGACTTATCAGGTGGCAGAATTCTCACATTGGTTCCTTGGGCTGTAGAACAAGGGCTATTGTGGTAGAGAAATCTAAGTAGTAATCCTTAAAACTGTTTCTCTCCTACCAAAATATTAAATAAAAAATAATAATGTAGGCTAGAAGAAGGGAGATTAACACCATCCTCAGACACTTAAAGAATGCAGGTATTCATGCTTATCGTAATACCATTTAGTTTTCCAGTCTGATCTCTGCAAAACTGTGTGGATCGTAGTGTAGGACAATAGTAAACTGCTATGAATTTAACCAAATATTGTCCCCATCATAGCTGGTTTGCCAGATTTCATATCTTTACTAGAGCATGTTATTATAGCTTTGGTATGGCATACAGCTGTTGACTTGCAAATGTGTTTCTTTTCAAACAAAGCACATGCTCAGAAATGTTTAGAGCAGGTTACTTATAAGAGTAAAAAGAAAACAACCCCAATATCTATCAACAGTAGAATTAGACAACTATTATGGAATGTGGTGGAATACTACACACCAATAAAAATGAACAAAATATAGACATGATGCTGAATGACAGAAGCCAGACACAAAATAATTCATTTTTATGAAATACAAAAGCAAGCAAAAATAATTACTCTATGGTGACATCTCATAATGGTGGCTACCACTAGCAGGTATTCACTTACCAGAAGCAAGACCAGAAACTTTCCAGAATGCAGAAAATATTCTATCTCTTTATAGAGATGGTGGTACCATGTGAGTATGCATGTGTTTAAGAAATTATCAAATGATACACTTAAAAGTTATGGACTCTAAAAGCTACAAAGAAAGGACAAAACTTGCACATTTCTCAAATAGACAAATTTGTGTGGGAGTGGGATTTCAATGTGTTCTTTTCTGTATCCACCAGGAAGAAGGATCAGAAGCAGTTTGCACCCACGTGGACACGATATATATACCCTTGCCCCATGGCAATGTTAATTATTCTACTCTCTGTCATTTATTGTCCAAAGGCACTTAGACATCCTGGAGATCCAGAAGAGTGCTGCATTAGTTGTTATACTGATGGCACCTGTGTTAACTAGTCCTTAAGTAACTAGCAAGTGCTTTGTGTATGTTGGTGAGATATATCTGCTCTAGGGGGTGGGAGATAAAGTTACCAAAGTTTAGGGGCTTTGCCATATCAGTGAAGTTTTAAGGATCCAGTGGTCTTGAGTATTCTGGAACATCCCCTCCAAAGTGCAAGGCAAATTCTTGTAACTTCCATTTTTATCACCAGAAAAGCATAATGTTTGGTAGGGTTCCTAGGGTTGTGGAGGCAGCATACTGACAGTACTTGGAAATACATTTATCAGTTGGTTTGGAGAGCTTCCAGCCTTAAGGTGAAGCCAGAACAATAAAGAGCTCACTAGTAAGTACATCCTGTGGTACAAGCAGCCCTGTCTCTTGGCCATATGAGTCAGCAGATACCATGATACTGCATAAACATGCCATGTGGTGCTTTTGGCAAGCCCCAGTAGACAAGTCATGGCACAGACCACAGGATTCTGGAGCAAGGCCATGGCCATCTGCTGCAGAGAACTACATAACAGCTCCAGTCATGATACTGGGCTCAGGTAAATCACTGAGCATCTGACCATGGGACATCAAGTGACCATACAGCCATTAAGTGATCACAAGTTGTGTTCATAAATTCAGGTAGATGCAGCCATCTTCTGTAAGGAATCCAGTATCTCTGCAATTAGGTACAATCAGGATCAGAGCACATGCAAGGTAGATTTACAAACAGGTGGCTGAAACCCCCACGTCATCAACCACTGTTGCCCCAGTGCTTCTCCTTTAACTGTAAGCTATAGCCTCAGGGTGGTTCTCCATGACCAGTGAGCAGAAAGAAAAAAATCAAGTTTGGTTCATGGGTAGGTCAGCTTGAGATTCAGAAGGGAAATCGTCCCAATTGGCAGGATTGCAGGCAATGCACTTAGTCATCAACTGTGTTTGGAGGTAGAAGTGGCCAAGATAAGGGTATACTCGTGGATGGTGACAAGTGTCAGCCCACCTAGCTTGTTGGTCAGTGGTCTGGAAGAAGATAGGGAAAGGCTGGAGAGTAAGTAGCTGGACATACCTTTGGGAGGGCATATGATGTGAAGATCTTTTATGGTACATAATGTCCATTACAGTTTCCACCGTAAATGCAGCATTAACCAGCCAAATAGACAAGATGACTAGGCCGGCAGATATCAGGCAGCCTTTATTCCATGGTTCTCGCACAATGGGCACAATGGGCTCATGAATGCAGTAGTATGGGTGGTGGAAATGGGGCTAGGGCTGGGCCAAACAGCTTGAACTCAATTCAGGTTGATATAATGTTGCTGCTATTGACTGACCTGTGGGCAACAGAGACTAACATACGGGCTCTCAACAAGGCCAAAGAGCTGCTCAATTATACTGAGCTCCTTCCAACTGCAGAGTATCCTTCACAGGACTGGGGCTGACAAGTATGGGTTTGCTTTTCTTGTCCACAGTGCTTTACCCAGCATCACTGTCAAAACATTCAGAGCATGACTCATGTTCTGACATAGGATCTCCCATCCTGATGCCTCACACCAAGAGACTCACTTTCCAGCAAGAAGGCACTCAACCAGAGGATCCACTGGACATACCGCACCACTTGGAAGCTATCAAATTGGTAAGAGTGGAGCAACGAACTGTCAACGTCATAAATGAGACTCCACCTTGGAAATAACACCTTGTGGTTAACTCCTTAAGCCACTGACCTTTATATGGTGCTGTCTCCACAGTTTACAGAGTACATAGATACTTGGATTGAGTTTTAAAAAAAAGTAGGAGTAGCCTGCTCACCATCTCCCCCAGTGATATATTTGGAGAATCTGGGTTTCTTTCCATCAATTTTAGGCCCTATTAGCCTGCAGGTCCTGATCGATGTGGGATACTCCCATCAGAGAACATAGTAAGAGATTAGAGTTGTAGCTGCTCTCTGGTAACTGTGGGCTCCTAATGACAGAAGATCAGCATGCAAACTCTCAGAAGGAGGTGGAAGCTGCTGCTATGTAATGAGGAGAGAAGAAATATTGGGTACTCAGGAGATTCACTGAAAGACCTTGGTATTCCCTAGGCACGTTGTAAATGTAAGCAGGGAAAGTGCAGCCATCACAGCTTGATAAGAGCATGAGTCCCTTATGGATGAGTGCCTAGTTCAAGTCACTGACTGTGCGGAAAGGCTAGTTGAAGTGGAGGGAAATCTAGGAAGGGTAGCGGAGATAATGAATATCAGCTATGGTGTTGGGACCGTCTGCAGCAGTGGGGAATATAGCTCATCCCATTACCCTCTTCTTATAAAACCTTCCCAAATATTGTGGCTAATAAGAATTCTGGAAAGCCAGGCATGGTGGCACATGCCTGGAATTCCAGCACTTGGGAGGCTGAGATAAGAGGATTGCCACAAGTTTGAGGCCAGCCAGGGGAACACAGTGAGTTCAAAGCAAGCCTGCACTACAAAACTGAGAACTTGTCTCAAAACAAAACAAGAATTCTGGAGAGGTTGGGCACAGTGCACACTCTTGTAATCCCAGCTACTTGACAGCCTGAGGAAGATCACAAGTTCAAGGCCAGCTTGAATGTAGCAAGACTTTGTCTCAAAATAAAAATTAACTGGGGATGTAGCTCAGTGGTAGTCCAAAAGTGAGGCCCAGGGTTCAATTTACAGTATGAAGAAAAAAGGACCTCTGGAGAAACATGTCAGATAAACGTCATATGAGCTAAGCAATACTGAGCTGGCCAGAGTGTTTCTGAGCCCTGCCCATATCCACTTTATATGCACTTTGTGGATCTATATTCCAGGTGCTGTGTTGGATAGCAGTTCCAGCTGCCTCCTTCTCTGGAGAATTTTTCTTAGCTAAAACAGGAGCGTCTTCACCCATGAGTCTATGATTGACCTCTGCCTGCCCCTGAAGATCTCACTCAATAATAGACTGGCATGGAGGAACAAAAGCTGGCCTTTATGGACAACCCCTGGGAGTGAATTTTATACGATGGGTAGAGGGTCCTTATTTTTTGTCTTCTTCCAATCCTGCTCTCTCCGTTTCTAGAGAGCCCTCATCTAATAAGACACTAGAACAAAAATTCTTGTCTTAGGTCCTATTTCTGAACAGGCAACCCAAGACTGGTTATCAGGAGAGTGAGGAAAGTTTTATATATAGAAAAAGACTAAAATCGTGAGACATGGTATAACATATAACATGATGACCCATGAAAACATTATGCTAAATGAAAGAAGCCAGACTCAAAAGACCATATAGTACATAATTCCATTTGTTTGAAATGTTCAAATAATCAAATACGTAAAGACAGAAAGTAGATTAGTAATTACTAGGGGTTTTGGTTGGCGGGGGGAGGAATGGGGATGACTAATGGATGAATTAGATACATCAGCTCCAAATTTAATACCTTAGTTATGCTTCAGGTTTTGTTTTGGTTTTTGGAGTCAGAATCTGGCTGTGTAGCTCAGGCTGGCCTCAAACTCATGGCAATTCTCCTGCCCTATCCTTCTGAGTGCTGGGATTATAGGAGTACATCACCATGCCCGGCAAAGCTTTTACATTTATTTTATAGCTCTTATTATTCTGGTGATAAGTAAACTTTGGTGGTCCTTTGGCAGTACCTTCACTAACTTCCAGTTTTAGTCATATACTTATTTAATTAATCATCTTTGTATTAATTAGCTTTTCATTGCTGGGACAAATACCTGATGCACACAATTTAAAGGAGAAAAAGTTTGTTTCGGCTCAGTTTCAGGGATTTCAGACCATGGTCAGCTAGCTCCAAGGCAGAAACATCATGGTGAGAGGGCCTGGAAGAGGAAAGCTGCTTAACTCATGGTATCAAGGAAGCAGAGGAAGAGTCATAGAGGAAGGGGCCGGGACCAGATATAGTTCCCAAGGTCATGTGCCCATGACCCACCCAGACACACTCAGAAGTGTGCTTTACTAATCTCCTTGGCATCTCTAAAGCCAATCAAGTTGAGAATTACATTAACCATCACATATATTGAGTTCATAAATTGAGGAACTTCAAGTAGCTCCACAGTGCAAGATGAACCAGCAAGGAGTACGTAACAGAGAGTTTAACAGATCTTATAGATTACTTTACTTACACATTTCTGTTTTAACATCAGTATCAATATTCTGATTTTTAAAAAATGTCCACACATTACCCTTTCTACACTGATGCTAAGGCCTGCTTCTTATTTGTTGCCCTGGCACCCAGCATAATGATGGGGATGTAGCAGGTCCTCAAAAATTAATGCAATACCTGCAATTAAAGCACTCTGGGAGGCTGAGGTAGGAGGGTAGCAATTTCAATACTTGCCTGAGAACTTGGTGACTAAGGGAGTCTCTTTCAAACAAACAAACAAACACGTGTGGGTTAGTGCAAAAGTCCTGGATTCAATCTCTTAGTATTTAAAAAAAAACCCCAAAACAAACATATAAAAAACCACCACAAGCATGAATGATGGAACAGAGGATGAGTGTAACAGCCGTGTGAGCACTGTCCAGGGATTAGGTCATTTCCATGGTGGGGGTGTCAGGAGAGGTTCTATATAGAATGGGCAGAGACCTAGTCACAATATTAACAAAGGCAAGTTGTACTAAGTCTCACATCTCATCAAAACAAAAAAGCAAAACAAAACAACAGAAAGGAGAACTTTGGGAAGCTTTAACAGCTTTCTCTACAAGAAAATCGAAACAAACAAAACAAACACAAACACAAGCGCTTTAGAAATTATTAGGGTTTGTAATTTCCAGGCCCCAGCGAGCAATAAGGGTAAGGACTGTACGTTACACCAGGCAGGAAAAAGAGATGATCAGGCCGATGGGTTGCACTGTCGCCAGGCTCGGGCAAAACGCGACACCAGAGCGCAAAGATGGATGGAAACCAGGCTGACCACGCGGCTGCCACGCTGTCGGAGCAGCGAGGTATTTGGACTCTAGGTGGCTCTGTGACAGTGCCCTTGGGAGGGCGGAACGTGGCACGCAGGCACCGCGCCTCCTGCCGGAAGCAGTTTCCAAACGCACTCGCGAGCTCCCGGCCCGCTTCTCAGTTTCCCTCCTGCCAAAGAGGCGGCCTGGCTAAGGGAGACTGAGAGAAAAGCTGAGGCCTGGCGCTCCTCCTGCACAGCTTCTCTGCCACAGCTTCCCCTCCAGCAGGACAACCCCAAGATGCAGCACGATCTTTCGGCTTATCTCCTGAGTGGACGATAAGACGGCCTCCCAGCGATAGCTCTGGCACGGGAGAGGACAGCTGCCCACCGAAGATTCTTCTCCGCGGACGAGGCGGCAGCCGGGCTCCTGACGAGGTGGGCTTGGGGATAACGCTCTGGATCTTCCCACTACTTCCGGGAGACGTCACAGAAAGCAGGCCATCCTAGGGGTCCTGCCTGTCTTCCGATTGGTTAACTGGTGTGCTAATGAGCTGCGCTAGCTGGTGATTGGTTCAGACGTGCCCACTGTCACCTGCTTCCCTATGGAAATCTAGGTCGTTTAGGAAAGCGTTACTTGAGTCTCCATTGAGAAGAGGTTGGTTGGGCTCCCAGTCCAGTTTGTTTATTGTACTAGGGAATCATCTCCCAGCTGAAACTTACGTTGCAGCACCCAGGAAAAGAACCAGTAGCTGGACAGAGGGCGGGGGTGGCAAGAAAGTGAAGGTTTAGAAGTAAACTTGAATCACCTAACCCTAGCTACCTACGAATGGGAACGTGAAAGGAAGGAAGGCCTTTGCGAGAACGAGAGTTGTAATCCCAGTAACAATGACAGTGTAGGAGGCTAGCCCTGAATTTGCTGTGTGAGAAAGGCCCTGCAGGAGATTTTCATGACCTAATTGTATGGGGGTGTTATTCTAGGTGTGAGATAAAAAGCACGGAGAATTCACTTTGGCTTTGCAGCAGAGTTGGTAGACTACCAGATGTTCCTGGTATTCAGAGTCAATTTATTGAATAACTCATCTCTCTTTATTGCTTCAGATGGGGAGCTCTCAAAAAAGGCACAAACAACTGAAGGATGGATGCCATTCCATCTGTTAGAAGCATGTTGAGAGGAAAATAAGGTATTCACTTTAATTGTGGTTAAATGTACCAGAAAAAGTTTTGAGTAATATTAGGATAGCTAGATTTTGTGTTAGGTTTTGACTTTTGAAGCAGTTTAATACAAAAGTCATCCTACTGCTATGCCTACCAAATATGTTCCTTGTTCGTTTATGATCTTGATTGTTCTGGAAATGGAAAATCTTGAGTTTGTAATAATGTCACTTAGCATTTGAGGGGACCTTCTTACTAGGTATTTCAAAGTTATAATTAATAACCACCATAAAAATCTTGAATTTGTCCTTTAATGTAAGACTACATGTGAACTTAAATAGTTGCTTATTCCTGGTTTAGACTCTGGGGTGAACTTCACCCAGCAGCAGGTTGCTTATTAAACTCCTAGTGTAAACTGTAGAGGTAGAATTGGAACAGTTGCTTTCCTGGCAACCTAGTCATTTGAGCTCCAGCTTCTATTGAGTCAGATGCTTCACTACACATGCCCCTTAGTGACAAAGGATAAATTTTCAAAGAATAGTTTATTAGATCCACAGATCACGCAGATTAGCTAGTGATGATAAACCAGGACCTGCCCTGGAAAATTCTAACCAAGAGTTGGGAATGAGATCTGGGCATCTGGATTAAAAATGTTTTTTTCTTCAAGTGAGTGTGACAACTCTTTCACCAGTGACTTACTAAATTGGTCTGTTTATAACATTCCAAAATATTTATGGCACAATTTTCTCCCTTGATTTCCTTATAATTTAAAAGTAAGTATCTCAGGAATGATATTTAAATGTAATCCAAAAATAACATTTGCTTAGAATGTCAGAAAATTTCACTGGCACTCAAGACCCCTGGAAGTAACCATTCCAGCCTGAGGAACCAGGCTTGATGTGATGAATCACAGTGTACTCTGGTGCACTTCACAATCCTCAGAGCCTGCAATTGTGCATGATATATTGTTCCCTGCTGGGTTTCCAAGTCCTCCTGTTAGGTTTTAAGGAGAAATCACCTCAAAGCTTCTGCGGTAGATATAACAGGCTTAATTATTTTAACTTTAACAAAGTGTAATGGGGTAGTTTGTATTATTGCATTTATAAGCCTTATTTTAGAAGGAATATCTTGCTAGAAAAAAATAAATGTAAATTATTCTTTCCCAGTAACCCTTTGCTTATTACATAATGAACATGCATAGTTCAAGCCTAAAATTTCTTGACATGAAGTACTCAGATATTTAAAACAAACGAGGGCTTTTAGATCAACTTTATCAGAGAGTTAAAGAAGTTTAAAAAAAAGAACCATTTTGGTATTCATATGTGAGAAATGTGTGCTCAATTCAAATTCTGTCTGATTAAACAATGGCTTTAGGCAAAGTAGTAGGTCCAATTGTGTTCTCTGTCCTAAAAGTTGTTTTTCATTTTATGTGTAAGTTTCACACACTAAGATTTGGCAAATGAAGTATTTGAGTAGGGAACACATTTAAAAAAAAACAACTATGAGTTAAAAATGCAAAGCCAGGGCTGGGGATTTAGCTCAGTGGTGCCGCCACCTGCCTCGCAAGCACAAGGTCCTGAGTTCGATCCCTGGTGCCAGGAGAAAAAAAAAAAGCAAAGCCATATGTAGTCATAACTAACTCCTTGAATTTTGTATATATTGTTTGAACAGGAAGCCAAGAGCCTCAGTATGAATCAGTCTGGATCTAGATCAGGTAGTGGTGGTGAAGAAACCTCATCTCAAGACCATAATCATCGTGAAAATGGGAGAAGATGGCAGCAAGAGCGCCTTCTTAGAGAAGAAGCCTATTATCAGTTTATTAATGAGCTCAGTGATGAAGATTATCGGCTGATGAGAGACCACAATCTGTTAGGCACCCCTGGTAAGAAATGGGTAAAGAGGAGACATCTTTTTAATGGATAAGAAGTAAAAGTTCAAAATAAGGAGACTCCCCTGCACATACTCTTTCCTTTCTCAAAATATGTATTTTTGTGAGTTTAAAGGAAAGTGGACCAAGAGATGAAGGGAGGTAAGAGGGAGAAGGTATGGAAAGGGGATAAAAAAATGTGTTAAGATGTGTTATGTACATGCATCAACTCCCCACAATAAATGTAATCACTGCATACTGCAAATATGAACTAATAAAAAACAAACTTTACTATAACAAAGTAGAAAATCACTGGCTTACTTCTGTTATTTTACTTTTTTTATTTCTGTATTTTATAAATAAGTAAGAATATTAGATATATAAATGCTAAAATAGCAAATTGATGTGCATAATAGTATTAAATATTCACATATGTAGTCCTAGCTCTCTTCAGTGATTTGTACAAATAAGATATTTAAGCCCCAGTTGTAACCTATTTGAAGTGTTTATTCAGCTAGATTAATAACCCCCAAGTTCAATATGTTCCATAGATTTTTCACAGATTCATTTTATAAATGAAACTAACTGAAACTTGTACCTTTATATATTGTATGTTTGTTTGTTGATGGCCCATATAATGAAATATTGGAGTAAAATTTTCTGTAGAAAAATTCCCTTCTTAATTTTTAACTGGGACAAAAATGCACAGAATTAATAGCTCATAGATCCTGTATGTATGAACTGAGAGTACTTTATCAATTATTCAAATTTATTCTTATTGTAGTAAATTTTAATAAAATAGTAATAAATGCTTAACCAAATAGATGTATATTTATGTCAGTTGAAAATTTTATCTGTCTTCAATTTACAGAACATGTGATAATACTAAGACAGTCTTTTATAGGTAGTTAAAGATTAGTCTTAACTTCATGAGTTCTCGTAAAACTTAGTAATTTAAAAGTTTTAAATAAGCAATATTTCATTGTTTCAGGAGAAATAACATCAGAAGAACTACAACAGCGGTTGGATGGAGTGAAGGAGCAGCTAATGTCTCAGCCTGACTTGAGAAATGGGACAAATAACAGAGGTACTGTGGAGTCCTTTCCTTAAGGAGCAGGCTTGACTGGAACAGTTGTAGGAATGAAAATGCTATATCTTACATGTTTATTTTTAATGTTTTCCAGCTTTGATGTGATATTCATTCAGATAATGTTTATGTATTATATGCAAAGCAGTCTTGTTGGACAGTACAGAAAAATGAATAAAAGATTTCATATACAGATTATCTTCAAGAAATATATATGTGTGCTATATTATTATAGACAATATATATTATATATAGCGTAGTTCATTTTTATCTTAGAGTGTACACATTACTTTTTCTACCATCATGTAGCTAAGCTTAGCTTCCTAAAATTTATATATAGAACATTACAGAAAGACTGAGAATCAGGAAATGTATTTTTATTTCTTTCTTTGTTGATTTCTTCTGTTATTTTACTGAGCAAACACTAAGCCATAGTATAAAAGGTTCTTATAAAAAGGAGAGTACTTGTCAAAAATAAAAATAAAAAAAGTAGAACCCAACTTCTGTGTCTCTCTAACCAGTTCTACTTTTCTACCCAGAGGTATTCATTTTTAGTAATCTCACATATCCTATCAAATCATTGTATTGATTATAGTGAAGTACCAAAAAAACAAAGCAGAAACAAAACCTTCAGAATGCAATGGCTCAATAAGATGTAAGAAATTTCTTCCTTGCTTATTCTAACAGCCCAAGAAGGGCAGATGCACTTTGTTTCACACATCTTCCTGAGACCCACCAAGCTAGCTGAGTGAGTCTACAGCTGTGTTGTTCAGTGCAGTACCTACTAGCTACTTGTAAATAAAATATACTGATACTAGTCATACTAGCCACATTCAGGTGATCAATAGTGACATGTACCAGTAGCTTCCCTACTGGATAGCACAAATACAGAACATCTCCATTATTGCAGAAAGGTTTATGAGAATGTTACGGCAGCATGATCATGCTAGGTTATAACCACAGCTAGGTTCCCCCAGGCACCTACATGCCAGGCTGTCTTCATGGCCATTTATAATGTTTTTACAATGGTAGAAGATCAGATAGAGCTCAACTGTTTCAGACACACCATCATCACTACATTCTAGTTAATTAAAGAGGAAAGTAGCAATTAGGTTGATTAATTTTGTGGGGGGTGTTGAAAAAGAGTCTCTAGCTTTGAACTCACTGTGTAGTCCAGGCTGGCCTTAAACTCACAGCAATCCACTTGCCTCAGCCTCTCATGTACTGGGATTATAGGTGTGCGCCACCACACTCAGCATTAATATTTACCCTCCTTTTACTTATGTCTTTTCCAAACTAAAAAGGAAATTGGATATTGACCCACTTTTTAAATTCAGATATGTAAATAAACCATATTGATATAATACTTGTCTTTTGAATATGTTTTAATGGACATTATACTTAATGTAAAATAGCTCATTATCTTTATTTCTTTAAATTTTTTTCCTCTTAAATTCTTTTATTGGTACATTTTAGGTATATAACACATTTACATTTCTCATTGGGAACTTGTACCTTACATGATGTATCTTGGTTCTTATTTTTTCCCTGTTCCTCTGCCTTCCCTTCAACCCCTCCACTGCTCCCTATTTGCAAAGGCTTTGTTTCCATTTTTTTCTTTTTTCATATTTTTTCCTCTCCCTTATCTTTAGAATATAGCTAAAGTTGCTCCTTATTCTACTGACACAGTTTATAGCTTTAACTTCACCATTTTAAAAAGTGTTTATGAGAGTGATTTCAGTAATGAATTGAAACCAAAGAAATCTCATTTAATAGTTACTTTTGAGAAAAACAAACTCTAAAGTTGAGGTCTATAGTTAATGTGCATCAAAATGCTTTTTATTATGTTTTGTACTTTATATGATGCGCTAGTTAGTTACAAATATATAAATGGAAGCTTTAGGCTTGGCACAGTGTCCATATCATTGTCAAAGAAAGTTATCCTAGCCAGGGATTTAGCTCAATGGTAGCGTGCCTGCCTTGCAAGCACAAGGCCCTGAGTTTGATCCCTGGTACCAAACAACAACAACAAAAAAGATGAAGATATCTTATCTTGGACACACTGATTTCCAAATTGATTCATTCAACAATATTAATTGAGAGTATGATTTGTACCAGATACTATTAGAGAAGCTAGACATTTACTAATGAGTAAAATAACAAATGCTGGACACAGTGGCATACTTCTATAATTCTAGCCCTTTGGGAAGTTGAGGCAAGAGGATTGCAAGTTTAAGTCCCACCTGGACAACTTAGTGAGATCTTGTCTCAAAATTTAAAAATTTAACAAAGAGACCAGGATGTAGCTCAGTGGTAGACTACTCCCGGCTTGATCCCCCCATACCATTAAAAAAAAAAGATAAAAATATTTGTCTTCATGGAATTTACACTGTAAGTGAATAGAGAATTTATTTATTTTGTACAATAGTGAACATTTATTGAGTGTTTTCTATGTGCCAGATACTATGCTAATTATTTTATATGCATTGCCTTATTTTATCCTCATGAGAACCCTATGAGATTGGCATAGATAAAGTAAAGTAACTTGCTGTAGTCTTCCAACTTCACACAAAGATAACTAATGTGGTTCTAACAGTATATTCATAAACTAGATTTTTTGAGATGTACATTTTTGTTAGTTCCTGAGATATAAAATTCCTAGGCTTATAAAAAATACTGTGTTGCAAAATTATTGATTGAATTGGTTCATCCACAGATACAGGATGAATTTTACATAAAGTTTGCCACTGTATTGATAGTAGTATGTGAATAAAACAATATAAATATACAATATGGTATTGGATATATTTCTCATTTGCAGTAATATTTGGTCAATAACAAACAGAAAGTAGGAGCAAGGATTTCTCCACAACTTTGCATAAATAGTAAAGTTTATAATTATATAACCAGTATTTTAATTTTTAGAATATGCTTATCAAGCATACTTTTCATTTAGAAAGTTCAAGGATTTTTTGCCATTTTTCATTCATTAAAATGCGTAAATGTTTTTTAATTTGCTACAAACTCTGTTTTTCTTACAAGCTTTCAATAAAGATCTAAAAACAGATTTTAGGAATTGATTTTAAATTCATCTGATTTGGTTTCCAGGCTCACAAGTCCCTAGAGAAAGTTCAAATGAAGATTCTTTGCTAGCATGGCTGCACACCTTTCATCTTACTGGCAATGCGACTCGAAGTGGACAAACTGGGAACCAAACTTGGAGAGCTGTGAATCGAACAAACCCAAACAGTGGAGAGTTTCGGTTTAGTCTGGAAATCGACATAAATAATGAGAACAGAGGATTTGAAATTCGTGAGGAAGATGATACAGGCATTTCACTTTCAGGTATTAACAGAGGTCACACTATAAATAGGCAACAAAGATCTACTAGTCCTGTGGCTAGGAGAACAAGAAGCCAAACCTCAGTGAATTTCAGTGGTGATAATTCCAACATTCCAAGGGCCAGGCTTAGTTCAAGGAGGCAGAATTCAGTTGATAGATCACTCTCAACACTGAGAAGGTTAAGAAATAGAACTGGGAGAGCAGTTGGCATTCCTAGAACTAGTACTTCAAGCAATAACTTTAGTAGTCAAACAAGTCAATCAGGTGGCAGTGAACTCAGGCAAAGGGAGGGGCAGAGATTTGGAGCAGCACATATTTGGGAAAACGGGGCTAGAACTAATGTTACAGTGAGGAATACAAACCAAAGATTAGAGCCAATAAGATTGCGGTCTACTTTCAGTAGTCGAAGCCGTTCACCAATTCAGAGACAGAGTGGAACTGTTCATAACTCCCAAAGGGAAAGTCGACCTTCATGGCAAACCATTAGGAGGTCTGCGAGGAGAAGAGGTATAACTCAGGTCTTTTTAGAGCCAGATAGAGAACACAGAGGCACTGCCTATTCCCGATTTTCTAATTCAAGACTTGTGTCAAGAATAACAGAAGAAGGGGAAGAATCCAATACATCGTCACTTGCTGCACAACGGCATCCAACAATTACACTGGACCTTCAAGTAAGAAGGATCCGTCCTGGAGAAGATAGAGATCAGGATAGTATTGCAAATAGAACTCGATCTAGAACAGGGCAAGGAGAAAACACAATCACTGTTGAAAGCAATAGTGGGGGCTTTCACAGAACTATTTCTCGTTTAGAGCGGTCAGGTATTCGAACCTATGTTAGTGCCGTAACAGTTCCTCTTCAGAGGATTTCTGAGAATGAGCTTGTTGAGCCATCCTCAGTGGCTCTTCGGTCAATGTTTAGGCAGGTCATGACTGGGTTTGGAGAACTAAGTTCTCTAATGGAGGCTGAGTCAGAGTCAGAGATTCAGAGAAATGGTCAGCATTTGCCAGACCTGAGTAATTTAGGTACAGTTGATGACAGTGGCCAGCACAGTGAAAGTTCTTCTCAACACAGGCGAGCCCAAGAAGACAGCACTGAAATGCTAGGTGAAAATGAGATCACCCAGCCTCAGAACAGAAGCAGTGACAGTAGAAGTAGTCCGCAGATGCAAAATTCAAACAATTTTGTAGAAACCAGAACACTACCTATTTTCCGCCTTGCTCATTTCTTTTTATTAAATGAAAGTGAGGATGATCAAAGATGTGGTTTAACCAAAGAACAGATTGACAATCTTTCCACCCGGAACTATGAGCATAGTGGTATTGACAGTGAACTAGGTAAAATTTGTAGTGTTTGTATCAGTGACTATGTAACTGGAAACAAGCTCAGGCAGTTACCTTGCATGCATGAATTTCACATTCACTGTATTGACCGATGGCTGTCAGAGAATTGCACTTGCCCAATCTGTCGGCAGCCTGTTTTAGGATCTGGACTAGCAAACAATGGGTGAAATGATATCTATTCAAAAACTGTATTTTAATAGAGCTGAGTGTTTAAACATTCTTTTGTTGAGTTGTGATGAGCTAACCAGGATGGGAAAATAAGATTATAGTTTGAACTATTTTTTTGTGTGCTTTTTTAACTTGTTAAAAGAGAAGAATTTATATAAATTTAAAATAAAAATGTTAAATTGTCCAAAAGTACAGAATAGTTAATATTGCTAGAACCAAATAACCTTTAAAATGTTTTTATTTTGGTAATTTTGTCATGCTAAGCACTTTTGTATCTGCACAATTCAATGAGTTAAAAATCTTCCTTTTCTTGATATTATAGCAGATTTTACTTGGGTTTTTAAGTTTAATAAGCTTAGTACTATGTCTAGACATTGGTGTCTAAGCCTTTCAAAGAATGTTTGGTTGAATGTTTACTATGTATTTAAGTTACCTGAAACGATAATTTAATATGCAGCATACCATATGTGTGTATATATAGATATATAATTTTAAGGTTAAAATAATCTAGTTTAAAAACTTCAACCTTGATTCTTATTTAAGCTTTTGGGCTAATACTGCATATGACACAATGTTTAATATTTACAAGATCATCTCTGAAAGCAGATTAAGATATAATTTTAAAATAGAAATAATTTACAGAAGCGTCTCTGACAATCTGATTTATTAGCAAGCAATATATAATACTGGACAAGTATTTCTTTATTCAGAAGTGGAACACGGGAAATTTAGGACATACAGATTATTTAACTTGAGTTCAGCCTTTTTTTGGGGGCGGGAAGTGCAAACAGTTCTTTGGATTAAGTAAGGTATACAGTATTCATGGTTTCTCAAATTTAGTTTAAAACATCTAATAAAAGGCATATACAGAATCAAATACATAGGTAATATGTTAAGTTCACTTGGAGGCCAAATAACTCCACATAATATGAAAGAGAAAACCTTAAGAGAATGTAGAATTTATTTAAACACAAAATATAAATTGAAGATCTATTTCTACCAATAAATATTGAAACAAAGACTATATGTGAGCTATTTTTTTGTTGTTGTTGCTTCATTGTGGCATTCCTTAAATTTTTATTTCTGTACTGGGCATTGTAGGTTCTGTGGGTGTTCAGGTTTCCTCCAGTGGCAGACAGTCCCTGTCTTAATGGAAAAGGTGTATTTGCTCTTAGAAGTTAAAAATCAATTGATCTTAGCCACAAGGCCAAGAAGCAATTGGGCAAAATCATAAGAACAATACTTCAAGGCCAGATTCTGTGAGATTTAGTAATATTTCCCCATTTAGTCTTTCTTTCTGATTAGCGATTATGTATTTAATTCATTAAAAGTCAGTTGTTAGGGGGCGCACTTAACACCAAATGAAAGGTTTCTGTAAGAGTTATAACCTCGGGGTAAATAATTAACATAGGTCAGTTTTGGAGCACAGGACAATTTGATTTGGGCCTGATTTGATGGTTTTACACACCAGACTAAGGACTTTTTATTTTACTATACAGAGGTTATGTAATTAAAATCATTCACTGATGATTTTAATGGCAAATAGATCATTTTCCATATTTCAGGAAGATTGGTCTGGTACAGCCTACTGAGCACAATGAAATGGAGAAAAATGGGAAGCAAAGAATCTGGTAAAAGAACTATTGTGATTAAACATTATCATTTTTATTATCAGTCATCATCATCATCATTAGTTACTTAACAGGATGATGACAATGAAACTGGAAGAATAAACTGAATGTCAAAATGTTTTTTAATAAAGGATCTCTGGTCTCCAGTATAAAGAGGTAGAAAGTTATATATTCACAAAGGAAGAGCCACCTGAGTAGAGGAGGCAGTGCTGACACAAATCATAGTGTAAAGTATGCCAATTTAAATATTTTAGGCCTGGCCTAATCTGTACATTTTGCACATGTTTCTGTGTTACCATTTGTCCCCAGTATGATGAGCAACTAAATTTAGCATTTATTTCTTATATGGGATATTCTTTAGAAAAGTTTACTTTACCTAGTCTAGTCAGTTAGGAAAATTCAGAGAACACATAAAGAAGGAAATGCAAATAAAGTAAGGGTAAGAAATAAAAGCATATTGATTCTTTGTTTGACTTGGTACTTTATAAAAAATGATAGTGTTACCAACATGAGAAGAGATCCCAAACAGGCACTTGAAACAGAACTAGGATGGGTACTACATGGAAAAT
The DNA here is from genome assembly GCF_000247695.1 of Heterocephalus glaber. The sequence goes on from NW_004624776.1 coordinate 12,364,399, forward strand.
TCCCTGACAGCAGCAGTGCAGCTTAATGAATTTTGTAAATTGGTATCCCAGTTGAGAACAACGAAGGGTTTTCTTTAATGTATTCATTCATTTCCCAGTAAACAAGGCTGATAGATACAAAAGCCCATTAATCTATTTGTAGCTTCTATTTAACAATGATTGTACCCTTTGTGGTTCTAATATAGGAAGGAACAAATGGTTTAAAATGCTTCGCTTGAATATTATGTTCCATGTCAGGTCCATAGAGATTGTTCTTTATAGTGTGACTATCTTGCAAACTTCTATTTTGAAATTCCCAGCTTCCCAGCTGCTCTCCCATGGATTTATATTCTTTTATCTTTATATTCTTTTTCTTATTTCCCAATTGTTTTTGGTTGCAGCTAATGTTGTTTTACATTTCTTACTAGTAAACTCCTTTGCTATAATCATTTTTAGGTTATATTTATTTCAGTATTTAATGTGGATTCATACCTTAAACCTCCCAACATCTCCTTGAAGTATTGTCACTGTAGTAATTGGCACAGTTAAGAGAATAAGTTACTATGTAGCCATTTACCTCCAAAGCTTGCATTTTTCTCACTACTCTGCATTTTGGAGAAGTAGAAATTCAGTCCAATTTACTTCTTCCTGAAGATATTTTTCAAATTTTTAAACTTTGTTTTAATATGTCTTTGTAATTACATAATTTCTACATGCAAGTAATCTTCCGTGTCTCATAAATGGACAAAAGGGCTGTGTCTGAAAGATAAAGCAGAGTCTGGATGAATCCAGCATCTGAAGATGCTGTTTAAGGATGAATTAATAAGCTGAGTCTGAGGCATTTTCATGTGTATTCCTCCTAGATGAGAGCATCTAATCAATTTTTGATCTCCATGTATCTTTCTATTTGAATAATCTCTGGCTAGGGGAGAAGGAATCTATAGAAACAGAACTCTACATGGAGGTAGCAGGCCCACTTGGAGCCTCTCCCTCAATCTAACGCTGGAAATCAGAGGCCTGAGTGTTTGTGTTCTAACACGATTCCTGGGAAGCCAGATCTGTCTATTACTGAGAGTATCATTCTGTGTTCCAATGGACAGGATGATGAGTGTCAGCAATGATTCTTTCCTCAGCCTCCGGAGACAGACTGTGAGCCCTTTTCAGTGAGTATATGTTAATCCCTCATTATATTGCCCTTATAATTGGGGGGGGGTCTGTAATTACTTTTAGCAAGTTTTGATTAAATCCCTGGAGACTGAATTGGCCCTTATATTTTTCTTCTTATTTTTTTAGATAGCATCCTCACATTTCTTCTGAAAAATAAACACTTTGAATGTGCTTGGGGATTTTTTTCTATTAATACTTCATTTGAAGATGGAGTAATCCTCTTGGCTGTCAGTACATATACATTGCCTGTCATACATGTAATTGTAAAAATGTTCCTACTTAACCTAACCCGACTATTTTCTATGCAATTTCAAACAAGTTCACACTCTCTCCGTGAAAAGCAATCCAAAATCACATATAACTTATGTATTGTGAAATACCATGATTCAGCTACTATGTCCAGGTTCTCTGAGTAGTATGTAATCTTCCATTAGCTTGGACTTGATTAGGTTTAATTGTGACTCCTCACCATCCTGCAGCTTATGGGATAACAATAAAGAAGTTTCTATTCACCTCCAGTGAAGAAGAATAAAAATCAAACCATAAAGAGGGAAAGAAGCGCTGTTATGCTTTGATTACTGGTACTAAATGTACGCCATATATCAGTGAACAAGCCTAGCAGGATGAATAATAGAAATAGTGAGTCTCATGAGCATTCTCTTTGTTGATTTATCTGAATGTAGAATAAATTGGTCAGCCAATTTGACTGACTCAGATTCTGAGTTAGGGCCATCTTCAGAAAGGCACAGAGGGAGGGTTTCCAAGCTGGTACAGGTAGTTGTGATGGTGGGTCGAGGGTTGAGGGATGCACACGAATGGTTTGATTTTCACATGTTGCTAGTACTTGCTTCAAGGACTGTCATAATGCTGAACAGTCATAGGTCTCTACAGTAGGCCAAGTGTTGCTTTGGACATACAGCTTCCTTAAATCATTAGCTTCTTAACAGTGTTATTTCAGGTCTATATCCAATGCCAAAAATCTTATATTCTTAATTACAAAGGAAATTGTCATAATCCTCACAACACCTCTGTTTTTATTATTATTGTTTATTTGTAGTTCTTTTTGTTGTTGTTGTTTTGTTTTCAGGAAAGTCTATCACTCTTTTTTTCCCTGTGCTAGAGATCAAACCCTAACCCTTAAGCATGCATAGGCAAACACTCTACTACTAAGCCATATTCCTAGCTCTCACTGACTTTTTTTTTTGGTACTGGGGATTGAACTCAGGACCTTGAGCTTTCAAGGCAGGCGCTGGAATCACTGAGCTAAATCCAGGGCTCTCATTGACTCTTAACTAAATATATTTTGTTTCTAGTATAGTTGGGAGCCTTTCTTTAATCTTCCCTTGTCCCTTGATTGCATTTCCTATTATCCCAGTGTGCTTTTGCCATAGGAAGAAGGTATCTTCATTTTTGTCTTTGGGTAAGGGAGAATATTTTTACTCTAACAAATTGAGATCAGTTTACCCAACTAGCCCACTTTAACTGAAACTTGGGAGACAGTCAATTACATTTTTTTTTCCAGTGCTAGGGATTGAGCCCAGGGGCCTTCACACCGAGCTACATCCCCAGCCCTTTTTTGTTTTTTATTTTGAGCCTAGGTCTTGCTAAGTTGCTCAGTCTGGGCTTGAACTTGCAATCCTGCCTCAGCCTCCCAGAGTGCTGGGATTGCAGATGTATGCGCCCATGCCTGGCTTCAATTACATTTTCATTTTTAATACTGAATTGCAGGTGTTGTGATGTTAGCATAAGTTTGATTATTCTTTTTTACCAAAGTTAATTAATTGGAAGTAAAAATTACTGTGTTGAGCATCTCCAGAGCTGCCAGCAGATTTGGTGGATTTACTAGAACTCAGAGGAATCAGCTTATAGTTGTAATCACAGCTAAGATTTATTACAGAGAAAGGACATAAACACAATCAACAAAGAGGAAAGGTGCATGGAACAAAAAAAGGAAGCCTGGCAAGTTTCCGGGGGCCCTGTCACAGTGAAGTCACACAAGACACATTTAATTCCTCCAGCACTGATTGTGACAACATGAAAGAAGAGTTGTCTACCAGACACACTTCCTTACAGTTCAGGGGTCCAAGGTTTTTAATAGAGTCTAGTATTGCTTAGCAAGTATAAAAATTCCAGATCCCAGAAGGAAAGTTGGTATTCAGCACAGACCACATTCTTTGCACAAGAAGTTTGGGCAAAGAGGGGCATGCTTATCAGTTGGAGAATAGTTGGGACACTCCCCATCAGGTTCCTAGATGGCATTCAAGGGCCAACTTTGCAGGGAGGTCTTTCTGAGGCTAGGCTGAGGTCTACTGTGTACATTCTTTTCTGTGCATACATCTCCCTTCCTAACTCAAAGCATTCTGCTAAATTCTAGGACCGTGTTTTGAATGCTTTGGTTAATGTCTCTTGGACTGCCTCATAAAACCTGATTCAAGATATTCAGAACTGAAGGAATTATCTCCCCTAGAACTGTTGCTCACCTTCTTTTTCCTATCTCTGCTAATGCCTTATTTTCCAGTTCAAGACAGAAAAGCCTGATACCCTCCCCTGAGTGCAGTCAGAGGGTACTAGATGATCTGGGCTGGATCCAAGGGGCAGAAGGAGCAGCAGGAGTACTTTGTGTTCCTGACTGTGGGTGGAGAGTGAGAGGTCAAGTACACAACTGTAACCAAGATACTGATAAGTCTCAAAGGTGGAGAACTGGATTTAGACAGGATATCAGCACAGGAGAGATTACAGACGAGGGCAAAATGTCAAGAGCAATTAGTCCAGTCAGAAAAATAGCATGATCTGGGAAAATATGGCAGACAGTGGCTGCTTACCATGTCTGAGTTGGCTGGTTGCTTTGATCTGTTGTATGATGAATAGTCAAGCACTAAAGGGCTAAGATGGGAATAAATAAGAAGTGAGACTTCTGCCTCCTTTTTCCTATCCAATTGACCAAGCTATGTCTGTTGGAATCTTCCTCGTGTTCATTTGCATTGCCTTAGGGGTGTCATTATTTCTCACATAGATTCTTTTCCGTGTCTCTTAAGTAGCCCCACATCCTTCTAGTAACTCCAGTGTAATCATTCTGTAAGGCGTATTTGGACAAGCTCCCGACCTGTCCCTATGAATTCCCCATTTTTCTTAGACCAGCACACAAGAGTCTTCATACCTGTTCTGTGGCCTCTGCTTAACCTGTTCTAAATTCATTTTTACCATTCAGTGTCCCTCGTGAGGCCTTGCACCTTGGTCTTCATTCTTCTAAAGTCTTGCCTGTTCTTTCTTGCTCACTGCAATGGTCTTTTCCCTCTTGCACTTCTGGTAATTCCTGCCAATCCTTTCATTGTCACTTCAAGTACCATTTGTGCAAATCCTTTTAATGCCCTTAACTCCAGGGCTGATTTACCAACACGAGGCACAATTTACACCATGCCTGGAGTCCACAATTCTCTGATGGGTCATGAAAACGCTTTACTTTCTTTTAAAACTAGTTATATACCAAAAGAGAATATAATCCAGTCTGGCTTCCATTTATCTTTATGCTGGCACACTTACGTAATTTTTAGTATTTTTCGGGGAAAAGGGAACAGTGAAAGCAAAGGTGCTGAGGGTTATGGAAGTCATAATGTGACCCTGCCTATGTCCCCGTTTGTGTGTTTCACCTGTCTTCTCCAAAGAACGGTGAACGCTTTGATTTTCAGCACATAATGTGGGTCACTCAATATATATTTAATGAGCAAAGGTGTAGAAGTGTTAGCATCGTATATAGGTAGATTCCTGCATACAACTAGCTTATGCATTAAAATCTTGTTTGTAAGATTTTTTCTAACCACAGAAAGAATATGTTCATGGTGGGAAGCAATGGGAGAGAGGCTCCTGGACAAGCCTACAAAAATTTATATAACCCACAAGGCTGTGTAAATACCACTCAAGAGCAGTAAAAAGCAGGAAAATCGAATAGTCCTGCAACAGAACAAGAATGAAAATGAAGAAGTATATTTTTCTTTCTTTCTTCCCTCTTCCCTTTCTTTTCCTCTTTTCTTCCCTCTCCCTCTTTCTCTCTCTCTCAGTCAAACCCAGGACCTCATACTTGCTTCTATTCTAATAGTGAGCCACACTTCCAGCTCCTGAAGAGATATTTAAAAAGTTTATCCTGAGTGTAAGTTCTTGAGACTCTGTGAAGCCTGCCTTTCTCAAATTTCAACATGGCCTATCTTCATCCACTTACTACACAGTCTGCCTACCACTGTGACTATATGAGGTTTTGAATCTGCCTTAGGCCACTCTGCCTGGCAAATGGTGGCTTGGCTTGTATGTTCTCTGCCTTGTCTTGGCTCTCACTGCTTACACTTAATCTTTCTGCTAAGTCCCCAGCCAGCAGAGGGAAAAGGGCCTCCAGGTTGCGGAGAGCAGAGTGGGAAAGAAGCCTAGTGGCCACTGGAAGCTCAGTCGAGCAGGCTAACCCTTTACAGCTCAATGTAGTATGTGTTTCATCATTCACTGTGTTCAGACTTTTGTTTTTTGTACAGGAAAAGGATTTAGGTTTAGAGTGTTCATTGTCTGTGACCGTTGGGTTGTAGAGTTGTTTGTGTCTCTGGAGCTGATGTTTTAGCAAATGCCTTCTAATTCAATGTCACATTACCATGGAGCTCTTTACATTGTTCCTGTGAGGACAAGGGTTTCACTGTCTTGACCCAGTATACCGAGAGAGAGACAATTACCATATGCACGTAAGGAAAATATATCAAATCCTCATGGAAAGGTATTTTCTGAACTAGTCCAGTCCTCATGAGAAAACAAAAAATAACCTTGGTCCCTTGACAAGGCTGAGAACCATAACTTTACTGACTTTATAATGTTGAGCCTCAACATAAAGACTTTTTAACATAATCTACAGAGTTTAAATAATTTACTCACAGTCATGTGGCTACTTAAAAGCAAGGCAAAATACTGTTGTATTTTGTTTCTAATGTTTTACTGTCTACAAAGAATTTTTCAAATCTCTGACTCCATGTGTTCTTTGTCAGAAGATGTCTAATTGTTGGTCTTATAAAGCTAATGACTCAGGCTCAATACAGGCAGACTGCTAATATATTCAGGGTAAACAGTCTGAGCCATGGGCCGTCTGGCTCTCTTGGGCTGTGAGGAAGTTTGAGCTGGTTCATTACGCTGCTGCAGGAGTCCTGAGTATACTCCCAAAGCTGGCTTGGGACGGTGCAGGCCTCGGGTCTGCAGCCATGTGCTACAAAGGAATATGTTTGCTCCTGTCATAATTGGAATTGAGAACTGTGGAGGTTTCAGATCAGAGATGGTGGCAAGGGTGGTGAACAAGCCGTTTTAGGCATTTCTTATTTTCTCATTATGATAAATACGTGCTGAGTTCCTATCAGACCAATGCCTTCAGGTCATATTTCTCAGGCCTTATTACAATGAGTACTTTATGCACTGAAATAAGCTAGGAACATTCAAGCTGTTTTATTTCAGCACTTAATACTGTATAAAACTCATCAAATCTCAGCCTAGGAGAAGATGGACAGTCTCCCTGGGGCCCTGAGAGCTGGCACTGAAAATAACTCATTTGGTAAGTTGCCAAACCTGCTTGTAAAGACCAAAGGTGGTATGATTTCCCTTGCACTACACATCCAATATCGTGTTATTTTGGCTTTCTGAGAAGCAGATATCAAGACAGGACTATATATGTAAGAGATTTTTGGGGGAAATTGCACTGTGTTAAAGATTTATGGAGGGGTGATAACTGGAGCCTGCCAGTCCATTATGCTCCCCACAGCAGGTTCACTTAAGTAGTGCACCTCTGAGGCTATCACCAATATTTAGCAGCCTTCACTTCTAGAAACAATTTCAGTCTGATTTTGGTTTACTGTAAATCTTCCTTTGCTCTCCCAAACTACCCTCACTAATTTCCTATTCCTTGATCCTAATTGCCATCACAGAATTTAACATTGCTTTGGATCACATCTCAGCTTTCTCTTCTCCAGGTTAGATAATTCTGTTCCTTCACTGCTCTCCTTTGAGTCCTCTTAAGGTTTGCACAACTGCAACTTGCACTTTGTGTAAGTAAGATGCTCTCTGAGAAGCAACTTACTGTTGTAGTGATTCAGAACATAGACTTTGGTGACGGATGTCAGCTCAAGTTCCAAATTTGCCACCTAATGGTGGCAAATTCTTGTGCAAGAATCTTAATATTTTTAAGCATCACTTTCCTCACTTATAAAATATAAATAGCAATAGCACTGATGTAGTAGGGTTAAATGAGATAATGCCTATATGTAATAAAAGGCATTGGCAGAACATTGTAAATGCTTACTGAATATCAGCATAAGGTATTAGCATTGGACCCACTCCTGAGCCTAATTAATAAAATGACTTTTGTTGCTGACTCATATCTGAGTTGTGGCCCATTGGCCTTAGTCTTGAGATACTTTTGTTCCTGACTTGTTCACAGTAAGTATGGGTGTGATAGTGTCTTGGTTTTTCCTTTATAAGTGTACCATATTATTTTTGTTCTTGCTCATTAACCCCCCCCCCCCACCGACAGCTTTTCTGAAAGACTTTGTTCTGGGAATCCATTAAAAGTTTTTTTAAAAAATATTTTAATTTGTCTTCATCTGTGTGTGTGTGTGTGTGTGTGTGTGTGTGTGTGTGTGTATGATACTGTGAGCTGCCTTTGTCATTGTTGAAACAGCCCAACTTCTAAATTCATAGTGATTCCTAGGTTTTTAGGAAACTGCCACAGCTACAAAATGGCCCTTGTTCATGAAAAATAATATACTAAAAGGTAATGTGAAGCCCCCAAATCACATGATTATGACCCTAATTTGATCCTCTCACACTGCAAATAATCAAGAAGATCAGAGGTTTCCATCCTACCTCAGGAATATTAGTAATTGCCAGCACAACATCTTGATTTTCGTCATTTCATTTTTCCCAAAGAGATTTCATGCTCATTGTCTTATCTGCTATTCAAACCAACTCAAGAGTAGGTTGAGCAAGATTTACTGTGCTTATTTTGGAAGCAAGTGATGTACCAAAATAATTTGCCCAAGTCACCTGAGAGGGCACTAACAGTGCCAGAAATGATTTGCTCTCCAAATTTACAACAGCAGGCTCTTCAGTAGTCAGATTGTTAAGTACAGCAGGATAGGGCTACCCACTCAGAATAGGGACACAATGCTCCAATCTCTCTTTCTTCTACCGTCTTTGGGGACTAGGCCCCCACACCTCTGTAGCAGCCTCTCTCTGGTCCCAGTAGTGAGTGAACAGTTCCTGCATCATCCAGAAAGGTGTGCAGCTGAGACACTGGGTATCAGTCATCTGGCTTTCAAGGGCTAAAACCAAACTTGTTTAGAAGAAAAAATCTCAGGCACTGACTGGGCCTCATGTTAATCATGAATTATTTTAGGAATCTGAATCTGGCCCTGCCTCTTTGTTATGCTACTTTTAGGCAAAATCAATTATTCTATAATCCTAGGGCTCAGAGTCTTATATGTGGTAAAAAAACCAAACAAAGCCATTTAATCCTTGTTTGATTTTCTCAGGTAAAATTTACAAGTCAATTCTTTGTATATGCAAACTATTTTTTCTAGATAGAGTCTTAATGTAGACTTGAACCAAACAGTTGTCTTGGCAGGAATCTTAAATTTGAGCTCTGCCATCTGTAATAGAGAATTCTCACCTCTTTTCCTCCCTCTTTCCCTCTTGCTATAACTCCCCTTTCCCTTATTCATCTGCTTGTTATTGGTGTCTGGTAAGGGTCACATTCTGGTTTATAGGTGGCTGTCTTTTGCTGTGTCTTCACTTGGCCTAATCACCTCCCAAAGAACCTCTACTTCCTAATACTATAACATTAGGGGTACAAACTGTGGGAAACACATACACTCAATACATAATAGGTTTTTCTCCTGTATTTGCTGGCATGTATATATTCCCTCCATATATGTTATACTTTTAAAAATAAAATTCTTTAAAATATCATTTAGTACACTGATTGACAGCACTGTCTATTGGATTATCCATCTCTTTCTGACACTGGAAAGAAAATGAGAAATCATGCCTGGCTAATAACTGTCTCTGGAGGCTAGAATAGTACACATATAGAATAGCTGCTCAAAATGGTCAACTAATGAATAAAAAGGAAATCTCACTATCTTTAAATATTTTAAGAACTTCATCTGGTGAGTATGTAGATGGGAATATGGGGTGAGATTTTTCCCTGTGCTTCTTAATACAAGCAGCCATGTATGGGAACTGTTGAGACTGAACATTAAAGAATACTCTGACATTTCGAGTTGTTCAACATTACCCTTAGCAGTCCCACGAAGCAGCAACTGCCCTATTATTGGCAATACTCAGAGTAAGACAAGCATCTGTCAGAAGTCCTGTACAGAGGATTCCAGATCTGAAAAAGGAATTGCAGAGTTAACAGTGGTAGGCAAAATATGTTCTTCCCTCCCAAGATGCCCACTTTCTAATACATAGAACCTGTGAACAAGTTACCTTATATGGAAAACAGATTTTTTTTTATGTGATTAAGAGAAAGTCTTTAAAAAGGGGAGATGAACTAGTATTATAAAAATGGGCCTAATGTAATCACATGTTGTCACAGTTCATGATTGTGGCATGGCATAAAGGACGAAAGATTACTCAGAGTCAATGTCTAATTCAAACTCCAAGAAGGCCTAGAGGGACTGCCCTTAACCCAGACTCCTCAGTGTGAGAAACTCTCATAATGACAGCCCCAACCTGAAGCTTCTGTGGCTTTTTATTGATAGAACCAGGAAGTAAGGCTGAAGGACAAAGGAAGAATGTCAGTGTAGGAATTCATGTAGGGGAAAAGAGAAAGACAGAAGGACAGACTAAGGTCAGAGTGGTCTGTTACATGACTGAACTTAGGGCAAATGACCAGTTATACTCTCTACAATTCTTAACATTTTTAGGGCTGAGGGATCTTGGGCACCAAGAGGTACAGATTTCATCTAGACAAGTTAACTGAAGCCCAGAGACAGTCTTAACTTAGATCATTTACTGAGTTCTACATCTATTTTTTGATTCTCAGTGTCTGGCATGCTTTATTCTTTAGCACTGTGGTCTAAGCTAGCTTTGATTAGGGCTGGGGCTAAATATTTCAGAGAGAAGTTTAGCATCTTCATCCTTGGCACAGCCCCTGGAGTCCAAGAGATCTGGGTCTGAACTCTGACTCTGCCACCTGTAGGCAATGCTACCTCAGATAACTAACCATTAACCTACCCACAAAGTCACTGAGTAAGCTTCTAGAATTTGGCCAGTCCCCAGGTAGGGGACTCAAAAAAGAATGGGGTTATTTTTCTCTTTCATCAGTCCATTGGTCAGGAACAGGGAAGAGTAGCTTGTCTGTGGCTTGGAGGTTCCTGATATAAACCTGAGATACAGAAGAGGCTTCCAGGCCACCATACTACCACTCCCAGCCCAGAGAAGAAGCTTCTGGGCCACCGTAGCACCCCTCTCAGCACCAAGGAGGTGAGCTGAGGCTTGTGCCAGCAGGACCTCCCCCCTTCGAAATGAGAAGACACATAAACAAGCCTGAAAACCAGACTTACAGATCACCTCAGGCAACCCCAAAGGAAAACAAGATGGAACACTCTGATACTCAACCACCTGGACTCCTTGAACTGGCAACAAAGGAGGATCTGGAAAAAAATGAAATCAGAAATAATTTCTCAGATAACAACAGAGATTGTGCCCATAGTGCAAGAAACGATTAATAAATCTAGAGAGGACACAGATTTAAAAAATAGAGGAACTGAGGAACATGGTGGAATCCCAACATAGGAAAAAATGGAATCCATAAAACAGACACAAACAGATTTCCAGGATATTAAAAATGCCATTGAAAGCCTACAAAGCAGAGTGAGCCAATGTGAGGACAGAATTTCAGATATAGATGATGAGATTACAGTTAGTGACCAGGAAAAGAAAAATTTCTTTGAAATAGTAAGGTACCATGAGAAATCAATCCAGCAGCTGCTAGATGATGCAAAGGAGAATGACATAAGACTGATCAGAGTCAATGAAGCAACAGAAGAGAGTGCAGATGACATAAAAAAATTGTTCGTAGAAGTGATGGCAGAAAACTTCCCAAGCAGGGGAAAAGAACTTGACATACAGATAAGTGAGGCATATAGGATTCCAACTAGCCTGGATCAAAAAAAATCTACACAGGACCGGGGGTTTAGCTCAGTGGTTTCATCACCTGCTATGCAAGCGCAAGGATCCGAGTTCAATCCCCGGTACCAAAAAACAAAACAAAACAAAACAAAAAAACTACACATAGACATATAATTTTTAAGATTCCAGAAACCCAACAGAAGAAGAAAACTCAACAAGCAGTTAGAGAAAAGAAACAAATCACATACAAAGGAAAGCCCATCAGAATCACAACAGACTTCTCAACACAAACCCTCAAGGCAAGAAGAGCTTGGAGTCATGTATTCCAAGACCTAAAGGAAAACAGCCTCCAACCAAGACTGATATACCCTGCAAAATTATCTTTCAAAATTGATGGAGAAATAAGATACTTTTATGACAAAGAGAATGTTAGGAACTTCATGAATACCAAACCAGCACTCCAAAACAATTTTAGACAATATCCTAGGAAAAGACAGCAAGGATCACAACCCCAGGAAGCTCGGCAGAATGAATCCATCAGGCATGACAAGAAATTAAATGCAAAGGAGGAGAATCCAACAAAAAGAAAAAGTCATGACAATGATAAGTCAATTATCAGTTAAAACCGTCAATGTTAATGGTCTCAATTCACCATTCAAAAGAAATAGACTGGCAGAATGGGTCAAGAAGCAAGTTCCAACAATATGCTGCAAACAAGAAACAAATTTAATTCAAAAAGAAACAGACTGAAAGTTAAAGGGTAGAAAACAATACTCCATGACACAGGAACCTGAAAGAAAGCAGGAGTAGCTATCCTCTTTGCAGATCAAGTGGATTTCAAACCAACGCTGATTAAGAGAGACAAAGAAGGACACTACAT
>NW_004624776.1:12378800-12399326 GCF_000247695.1 Heterocephalus glaber
AGCTAAACACCCTCACTGGAGGAAAGATAGCCTCTTTAATAAATGGTGCTGGAAAAATTGGGTTTCAACTTGCCAAAGATTAAAATGAGACCTATATCTCTCAAATCAAAATAGATTAAAGATCTAAATATTAAAAGAGAAACACTAAACTGGCTGGAAGAGAGGCTAGGTAGACATTGGCATAGGAAAAAGTTTTATGAACAAAGGCTCAGGCGCTCATGAAGTAGCACAATCAACAGGTGGGATCTCTTCTTATTAAAAAGCTTCTGCACACCAAGAGAAACAACCAACAGCACAAAGAGACAGCCCACAATGTGGGAAAAGTTTTTTACCATCTGTTCCTCAGGCAAAAATCTACTATCTAGAATATATAAAGAACTTAAACAAATCAGACCTTTCAAATTTAAAGACCCAATTGAAAAATAGGCATCTGAGATGGACAGACATTTCTCAGACAGAGAAGTAGAAAGAAGAAATAAACATATGAAAAAATGTTCAACATCACTGGGCATTGGAGAGTTGCAAATGCAAACAACGCTGAGATTCCACCTCATCCCAGAAAGAATGGCTGCTATCATGAAATCAACCAATAACAAATGCTGGAGGGGATATTTGCTATCATGAAATCAACCAATAACAAATGCTGGGGAAAAAGGAACCCTGCTCCACTGCTGGTGGGAGTGTAGACTGGTGGAACCTCTGTGGAAATCAGTATGAAGATACCTCAAAGAACTAGGATTGGCAGTCCCATCTGACCCAGCTAATCCCCTGCTGGGTATCTTCCCAGGATAATTGAAAGAATCATATCACAGCAATATATGTGCACCCATGTTCATAGCAGCACAGTTTGTAATAGCCAAAACTTGGAAACAGCCCAGTTGCCCATCAACTGGAGACTGGATAAAGAAAGTGTGTTCTTGTTTTATAAAAAGGAGTACTACTCAGCCAGAAAGAATGAGAAATTAGAGACATTTATAGCTAAATGGATGCACATCTAAGCCATACTCTTAATTGAGATAAATAGGACACACATGTGTAAATATCGAATAGTTTCTCTGGTGTGAGAAACTGAAACTGTAAATAAGGAATAAAAGGTATAATAGATAATGTGAAATAGGAAGAAAAGGGGCTAACGGGAAGGGAAAGTACTAGGGGTAGGGAAAAGGAAGGAAGGAAATGGAATTTATATGAGAAAATGAAAAAAATTGAAGCAAAATCTATGTAAATAGGGAGGGATGGAGGGGTTGAAGGGAGGGCAGGGGAAGGGGGAATAAATAAGAACCAGGAGAGATTATGTAAAGCTGCAAATTCCCTGTGATGAATGTCATTATATTGTACACCTAAAATGTACCAATGAAATTAATAATAATAAAGAAAGAATGGTGCCTTTGAAATATTGGCAGTTTCAGCATCTGGTTATCTACCCAAAAGCTTGCATTGTAGCTTTTGTAAACATCCACTTAATCTGGCGGTCTGAACCTTTTTCCCCAACTGAACTCTGACTTTCATGCTCTGAGAAAATCCCATAGGATTGGGCCCTTCTTATCTGTCTATCTTCCTTCTAATCCATGAAAATTTCTGTGTTGCCTATCTTATGTAAAATACAGTTTAAATTTATTGTACACAATTTCTACTAAATGTTAAAGGAAACATAAGAAAAGAAGATAGAGAAATAGGAAGTAGAGAGTTCTAATAATTCTCCAAAGTATATATTTTGTGGGGTTTTTTTTTATATTTTGTGGTTTTAAAAATATTTCAATATATGTGCTAATGTTTTTCATTTATACCACTAGATTCTTAGTTTATTGAAAAGGAAGTTTTGTGAAATTATGTATTTGTTTTTTGTTTTTTTTTGTAAGAGTCTTTTTTGTCTATGACTTGTACTCTGACATTGAGGCCATTCTTTTACGGTTATGGTACACCGTGTATAACTTGTGTTCTTCTTTAATTAATTTGTGATGAAAATTTGCTTTATTGATTCACAGAAGTAAGAAGACTGTTTTAAAAATATTTTATTTTGTAATATCTACTTGTATTACATTGAAATTAAAAAATAAAAGCTGTTAGAGAAAAGAAACGAATCACCTATTAAGAAAAGCACATCAGAATTGTAGCAGACTGCTCAGCACAAATCCTTAAGTGAAGGAGAGCTTGGAGTGAAGTATTTCCAGCCCTAAAATAAAATAGCCTCCAACCTAGATTGATATAACCCTCAAAACTGTCTTTTAAAATTAATGGAGAAATAAGATACTTTCATGACAAAGAATACCTAAAGAACTTCATGACCACCAAATCAGCACTGTAAAATGTTCTTAAGGACACTCTAGAAAGATATAAATGGGGACTACAACTCTATAAATCCCAACACAATGAATCCACCAGGCAAAGCACATAATCAAACAGAGGAGAAATAAAGGGACCCAATAACAACAAAATAACATGACAAGGATAAGTCAATATATATCAGTTATTACCATCAATGTAAATGGTCTCAATTCATCAATCAAAAGAAACAGACTGGCAAAATGGATCAAGAACAAGATCCAACAATATGCTGCATACAACAAACATATTTAATTAAAAAATTAATTTATAGATAGCCAAAGGATGGAAAACAATATTCAATGCAACAGAAAACTAGAAAAATCAAGAGTAGTTATTCTATTTGCAGACAAAGGAGATTTCAAGCCAAGACTGATCAAGAGAGACAAAGAAGGTCATTCCATCATCGTTAAGGGAACAATCCGAGAGGAAGAGATATTCATAAATATATAAGTGCCAAATACCAGCACACCCAACTATATAAAACAAATATTAATGGACATCAAAAATCAAATAAGTGCTAATACAATTGTAATGGGGGACCTCAATACCCCACTATCACAAATAGAGATCAACTAGACAAAAATCAACAAAGAAATATCAGAACTGAATCAAACTTTTGAACAAATGGACTTTATAGATGTCTACAGAGTGTTCCACTCCACAACATCAGAATACAGATTCTTCTCAGCTGCACACAGGATGTTCTCCAAAAGAGATCATATATGAGCTCATAGAACATGCTTAAGTAAATGTAAAAGAATTAAAATTATTCCATGCATATTATCAGACCACAGTACAATGAAATTGGAAATCAATGGCAAAAGAATCCACAAAACCCTATAAACACATGGAAATTAAATAACACCCTCCTGAACAGCCAATGGGTTACAGATGAAATTAAAGAAAAAAATAGACAGTTTCTACAGTTAAATGACAAACCAATACAACATACTGGAACTTATAGAATGCAATGAAAGCAGTCCTATAAGGGAAATTGATAGCAGTGAATTCCCATATCAGAAAAATAGAGTGAACTGAAATGAACAACCTAAGGTTGAAATTCAAGCTTCTGGAAAAAAGAGAGGAAGTCAAGCTCAAAGGTCACAGGAGGGAGGAAATTATAAAGATCAGAGCAGAAATTAATGCTATCAAGAATAAAAACAACAATAGAAAGAATCAAGGAAGCGAACATATGCTTCTTTGAAAGATTAAATAAAATTGACAAACCCTTGACCAACTTTATCAGAAAAGGAAAGAAAAGACTCAAATTCATGCAATTAGGAATGAAAGGATAAAATCACAACGGATCCTGCAGAAATCCAGAAGATCATCAATATCTACTTCAAGAACCTATATTCTAATATAATGGAAAACACAGAAGAAATGGATAGATTCCTAGATACATATGAATTATCAAAGCTGAATCAAGAAGATATAAAAATTCTAAATAATTCAATGTCAGTCAATAAAATTGAAGATTTAATTTAAAAAACCTACCAACAAAGAAAAACCTAGCTCCTGATAGATTCACTGATGAATTCTCTTTTTTTTTTTTAGTACTGGGAATCAAACTCAGGACCTTGCACTTACCAGGAAGGCGCAGCACCACTGAGCTACATCCCTGGCCTTCACTGCTGAATTCTACAAGAAATTTAGAGAAGATCTAATGACCCTAGTCCTCAAACTCTTTAATAAAATTGAAATAGAAGCAATTCCCGCAAACTCATTCCCAGAAGCAAACATTTCCTTGATACCAAAACCAGAGAAGAATCCAACCAAAAAAGAGAACTACAGACCTATCTCCCTAATGAATATAGACACAAAAATCCTCAGTAAGATACTGGCAAACAGAATGCAGCAAGTCACCAAGAAGATTATACACCATGACCAAGTTGGATTCATCCCAGAGATGCAGGGATGATTCAAAATGTACAACTCAAGAAATGCAATACACTACATTAACAGAGCCAGTGATAAAAATCACATGATCATCTCAATAGATGCAAAAAAATATCTGACAAAGCATTTGACCCATTCATGATAAAAATCCTAGAGAAAATTGGAATAGATGGTCTTTATCTTAATCTGATAAAAACGTCTATAACAAACCAATAGCCAACATCATACTAAATGGTCAAAAACTGAATGCTTTGCCTCTGAAATCAGGAACAAGACAAGGATGCCCACTGTCACTACTCTAATTCAATATAGTTCTGGAACCATTAACCAGAGCAATTAGATAAGAGAAAGAAATAAAAGGAATAATGATAAAAAGGAAGAATTTATATTATTATTATTTCCAGATTACATGGTTTTCTGCATAGAAGACCCCAAAATCTCCACCAAAAGACTCCTAGATTGAATAACCAAATTCAGTAGCATAGCTCAATACAAAGTCAAGATTCCTGTACATAAATAACCAACTCATTGCTGGGTGTAATGGTACATGCCTGTAATCCCAGCACTTGGGAGACTGAGGTAGTAGAATCACTGTAAGTTCAAGCCCCAAACCAAAAGCCAAAAACCAAAAACCAAAGTAACAAACAAAAAACAAACAAATAACCAACTTGCTGAGAGAGAAATTAGGGAAACCACACCTTTCACAATAGCATCCAAAATAATGAAATACTTAGGAATCAATCTAAGAAAGTCAGTAAAAGACCTTTATATTGAAAACTACAGTACTCTGAAAAAGGAGATTGAAGAGGATATCAGAAAATAGAAAGGTATCCCTTGTTCTTGGATAGGAAGAACTAATATAGTGAAAATGGTCGTACTTCCAAAATTGTTATACAGGTTTAATGCACTCTTGATCAAAATACCAAGAGAATACCTCACACAACTAGAGAAAACAATCCTAAAATTTATTTGGAACCAGAAAAGACCTAGAATAGCAAAAGCAATTCTGGACAACAAAGGCAAGGCCGGGGACTTAATAGTCGCTGACATGTTAAAAACAGCATAGTACTGGAAAGCAAAACAAAAACAAAAAACAGACCTGTGAATCAATGAAACAGACTAGAAGATGCAGAAACAACTCTAAAGACACTCGGCTACCTTATCTTTGACAAAGGGGCCAAACACCTTCACTGGAATAAAGCCTCTTTAATAAATCATGCTAGGAAAACTGGCATTCTGCGTGCTGAAGCTTGAACTTAGACACATGTGTCTTACCATGCACTAAACTAAAATTGAATGATCAAAGATCTAAATACTAAAACAGAAACACCAAATCTGCTGGAACATGGAATAGACAGAACTGTCGAAGACAGGTATAGATAAAGACTTTATGAACAAAATCCTGATTGCACAGGAAATATTGCAAAGAATCAACAACTGGGACTTCATCTTATTAAAAAGATTTTTTCACAGCAAAAGAAACTAATAACAGTGAAGAGACAACCCACAGAGTGGAAAATTTTTTTGCCAGCTGTTCCTCAGGCAAAAGACTAACATCTAGAATATATAAAAAACTCAAAAAAATCAGATCCCTCATATTTAAAGAGCCAATCCAAAAATGAAAATCAGGAAAGAATTGACATTTCTCAGATGAAGAAGTGGAAAAGGCAAACGAGTATATGAAAAAAAGTTCAACATCACTGGTCATTCAAGAGTTGCAAATTAACACAACACTGAGAGTCTATCTCAATCCAGAAAGAATGGCAAGAATTCAACCAATAACAAATGCTGCCTGGGCTGTGTGGAAAGAGGAACCTTTCTCCACTGTTGGTGGGTGTGTAGATTGGTACAATCACTGTGGTGATTCCATGAAAGAGTAAATCTAGAGGTTCCATTTGACTGAGCTATTCCCCTTCTCAGTATCTTCCTGAAAGAATTAAAAGCATCATACCACAGCCATATATGCACATCCATGTTTATAGCAGCACAGTTTGTAATAGCTAAGTCTTGGAAATAGTCCAAATTTCCATCAATAGATGAATGGATAAAGAAGATGCGTTAAAAAAAATACAATGGAATACTACACTGTTGTAAAGAAGGATAGATTTAAGATATTTCTAGGTAAATGGATGCACCTTGAGACCATGTACTTCAGTGAAATAAATTGGGCACACATGTTTAAATATCTCATTGTTTCTCTGGTGTGAGAAACTGAAAGGGTAAATAAGGACCAAAATATATAACACATATTGTGAAATGGGAAGAAAATGTTCAAATAGGAAGAGACACTAGAGAGGAAAAAGAAGGAAAGGAAGGAAGGAAAAGGAAAAAAAAGAGAATAGAAGAAAACATGGAAACAAACCTTTTATAAATGAGGGAAAAAAGGTTGAAGGGAGGTGAGAGGAATGGGAAAAAAAGAAGAATTGGAATGTATCATGTGCAGGTAGAGATTCCCTATGATGAATGTTATCATTATGTTTATCTGAAATGTACCAATAAAATTAATAAAAAAATCCTTTAGGCTAAAAGTTAGCTATGCCATCATTTAATATGTGACCAAATACAGAATCAGATTAAAAACCTGAGAGAAATTTTTCAAGAACTTTAAAGGAAAGGTAGCATAGGATGCTAATAAATAAAGGTAGCTAATAATAAATAAATGAATAAATGAATAAAGGTAGTTAATAAAGGTAGCATGTGATGCTAATAATGTACATGAAAAATTACTGGAATCATTTGCACAACTGAATGACAATTAATTGGAGAAGGAAGGTGGCTTGGAAGTCGTGTAGGACCAAGTACAGTAAATACTTGCAATGTTGATTTCGCCTAGTGGGAAAAATTTAAACAGAAAAATATTCATCAAAGAAGCAGTATAGCGCCGGGGATTTAGCTCAGTGGTTTTGCCACCTGCTGTACAGGTGCAAGGACCCGAGTTTGATCCCTGGTACCAAAAAAAAAAAAAAAAAAAAAAAGAAGCAGTATATTAAATAGTCCATTTGAAATAAAAGAAGCAAAATCAGGTTCTGAACAAGGAAATTCTATCCTTTTTTTAAAAAGACATGTTCTCATTATGTCAGCAAGTTGCTCAGGCTGGCCTCAAACTTATGATCCTCTTGCTTCAGTTTCCTGAAGTACTGGGATTACAGACATGCACCACCATGCCCAGCTGATTTTATCATTCTTTTAGTTATAATAAGACATCAGATAAGTCAGTGCTTCTCACTCCATTTGATAACATGGAATGAATATTATGTACCACAATCCTCTATATTTCCTAAATGTTCAGTTATACTTATTTATAATTAGTGAAGAATGTAAGATATCACCATACAAACCATACTTCTTTGATCATTCAAGAAACTCATGCTTAATTTGTTTCTTTCCATTATTCTGATGTGACTCTATCACTATTTGAACATGTTTATGCAAGGGGTGAAGTGGGAAAGACTGATCATAATAAAATCCTAGAAATTCATTACAGATCCATGCATGAATTTCCAATAAAACCAGTTACATTTTCTGTGAAAATGACTTAAAAGTGTAGCACAGAATGTAGTCAACTATGAAATTGTTTACTAATCTGCCAGTGAGCAGGTATATAATTTAGTTGCTATTATTTATTAGTCCAAACCTATTTTTTACTGCATGATCAATTATTCAATTTACTTTCTTGGTCCTACTACTGGAAAAACTAATAGGTTTCAGAATTTGTCAAAGCTACCCCCATCTTCAGGTTTCTCAGTATGTTAGGGACATAGGCAGGAAGACAAATGACCATAATCAAATAAGAGTCCAAATCCTTCATTCTCTTCCACAAATAACATACTCATCAGCAAACATACATAAATGCCTCAAAATACGTAGGCAGTGTAAGGAAAGGAAGGAAAAAGGACAAAGTAGAATTGATTTTGAGCTCCTCACACTGGATAGAAACTTCTTCATAATTTATTGCATTTTTCCACTTTGGTTCCATAAAAATGTCAGGCAAATATTACGTAGGCAGATACATGCAAATGCAGTATCCAGTGGGTTCAAATCGTCTAGAATTCTGACCTCAAAGTCTACATTTGAATCCAAGATTCCCATCCTTTTAAGGTCATCAAAGGAATTCTTTTTTGGATCTCCTCATGGTATACTGAGCTGTATGTGGTAAACAGGTGCTTTGGTAACTTTTCTTGTTGCTGAGACAAAACAGCCAACAGCCAAAGTTAAAGGAGGAAAAGTTTATTATAGCTCACAGTTCTTCGAGGTTTCACTTCATACTTGGCTGGTTCCAAGGCAGGGTGGCATGGAGAGGGGCATCACAGAAGAGAAACAGTACATGGTGGGCAGAAGGCAGCAAAGTAGTGAAGAAGCAAAGCAGCAAGTGACAAGTGACAACAATGACCTTTCTGTCCCTTATATCTTGTCCAGGCTAGCTACCCTTAGGGAAGTAACACTCATAGGATTAAGGGGCAGTCTTAATCCTATCCTTGCACCATGAATCAATCCCAGAATCACATCCTTGATTTCAGCATCACACACCCTAGATCCAGCCACCACTAAAAAGCTCCACTTACGACTGCATGAGGCTTTGGGAGAAGATCTAGATACCAGCTATAACACTAGGGTTTCCAAAAACAGAATTGTACTTATTAGTTACAAATGCTAAATGTGTGCCATTGTGATGGACAATTTGTAGGACACTACTTTATCATCACCAATAATAAGATGCATTGATATTTCATGGCTCTGATATGATGCATTGAGGATAACATTATCTGTTCTATATAGCATTTTTATTGAAATGATGACACGAGAAAGTGCAAGTTTACTCTGACATCTAATGATTGGTCAAGCCACACCCAGGCTTTGTACATTTGAACTTGAGACCTTACAACAACTGCTCTTCGACTGGACTGCATGCATGTGCTCCTCAGGGTTGTATGTTTCTGTGTGGGGCATACTGGGCTATGGAGTGCCTGTTATATTCAGATGAGGCATGCTATTTCGGAATGTAAGGTCTTCAGGTGTTTGTCCAAAGGGATGTTCTAAACTGGAAGGCCTCACACTTTGGCATCTCACAGGATTGCCCGAGACACACTTATAGGAAGACAAATTGACAGCTGGTTCCACTATGTTACAGTGTCCTCATACTCAGCATTGGAGTATACAACTTGTCATTAACTATGGCAGAGGTAGGTTACGCTGCTATCAAAGTTTTTCAGGAGCAGCAGGATTTGGTGAACTTACCAGCCAAGGTTGTGTTAGATCATTGAACATGATTATCTGCGGGCAGAGCAGGGTGGTATTTGGATTTGCCAACGCTTCCTGCTGTACCTGAATAAACACCTCAGGTACTGTAAAGACATGAGTGAAAGAGATCTGGAAGCAAGCTCACAGGCTCTTTGGATGCAGGCAATGGAATCACATGAAGGACTTTTCTTTGCTCTCTTTAGCAACACCTTTCCTGGATGGCTAGGGTCCTATCCCAGGTCACTGTGTCAGAAGGCCTGGCTATCCTGCTTGTGACACTCCTCCTGGGACTAGGAAATGTATTCTGCCTAAGTCAGTGATGTCATGCTGAGGTTGTCAGCAAAGGAACTGCATCAATCTGAGGAGACTAACTTCCTTCCAGATCCAAGGAGATTGACAGACATATGATATGGACCACCTTGCAAAGGGGATACATGGGTTGGGTAGGTGGACTGCAGGAGGCTAGGCTCTGAATGGCCTTGGCTGATTCATCTGCTCTCCTTCCCAGTTACAGTTCTCAGGGTAACTGTACAATATGGTGAGAATGAGGGTCTCTAAGATAAGGAGGAACCACCTGGAATAGCCCAGGCTTGGACCTTAGCCTTCCTAGAATAGCATGTCTTGCAATGCTTATGTTCAATGATCCCAGATTCTTTCAGGTATAAAATCCAGGGCAGAGTGCTTTCAGGGTCACTCAACTGCAGTGTAAAGTGGGGCACACACATTAGGCTCCATCCATCCCATGCACCTCTCCTGAGCCTTGGGAGACCTCAGGTTCTAGGCTTCTGTTGTTTCCTGCTGCATGTCTATGGGTAATAAATTTGTTTTGCCTGGCTTATGAAAGTATGCTGTCTTACTGGACTAGACCTAAGAATGCAGGTGTTGGAAGTGTGACTAAGGCAGCAACTGGGCCTCCCTTGAACCCCTATGGAACTCTGGCAGCTGATTTGTGAAAAGCCTCCATCCAGAGGACAATTTGTTTGGAACTTGATTAGAAATTGGTGAGGTATTTAAAAGCCTTGGAGGTATTGGTGAGGTGTTTACAGACCTCTCCTGGGATAAATAACTGGTATAGTGTTCCCTTTGTGTGGATGAATACTAGCACATGGTATTTCTGCTTAACAGCATGTGCCATGCTATGTTATTCAGTACTTCCGGAGAAGGAAATTCTGTTATTTGTGAAAAACTAGAGAAAAATGTGCTAAGTGAAATAAGCCAGACACAGGAAAACAAATATTGTATGATCTCACTCACATGTGGCTTCTAAAATAGTCAAACTCATACAAGAAGTAAAAAGAATGGTGGTTGCCGGGGCTGGAAGGAAGATGGAACAAAGAGATGTTGTTCAAGGGACACTAAGGTTCAGGTATGAAAATGAGTAAGTTCTGGAGACTTAATGTACAGCAGCATAGTGACTATAGTTAACAATATTGTATCCTTGAAATCTGCTGACAGTAGGTTTTAAATGTGTATGCACACACACACACACACACACGTGTACATATATACACAGAAAAAAAAATGATGAGCACCATGAACTAAATGTGTCCTTCCTCAGATTTCTATGCTGAAATCCTAACCCCCAAAGTTATGGTATTAGAAGATGAGCCTTCAGGAGGTGATTAGGTCACGAGGGCTCTACCTTCCGTGAATGAGATTCGTGCCTTCATAAAGGAGGCCCCAAAGGGACTCCTTGCTCCTTCCATCATGTAAGGATACAGCCAGAAGTTGCCATCTGTGAACCAGAAAGTAGGCTCTCTCATGGGGTCCCGTGAAAATTGAATTTTCTGGTGTCTTTATGAACTTCTTAGTTTCCAGAACTATAAAATATCTGTCTGTTGCTTATAAGCTACCCAGTTAAAGGTAGTTTTGTTACAGCTGACCAAATAGACTACAACAGCAAAGCAATGGATATGTTAACTAGCTTGGCTGTGGCAATTATTTCACAATGTATACGTATATCAAAACATCAAGTCACACTCTTTAAATATATATAATTCTTACATTTTAAATATATACAGTTCTTATACTACACCTCAGTAAAGATAGGAGAAAGCCAATTACTGAGAAAATTTGGAATGTAAATATTTCTGTAACTACCTTTTATTTTTTTTTCTTCTGTTACTGGGGATCATTCTCAGGACCTTGCACTTGCAAGGCAGGTGTGGCACCGCTGAGCTAAAGCTCAGGCCCCACTAGCTACTATTTTATCAGGGTTACACTTTTGAGTGGTAATAAATAATACTGTGTATATGTTAGAGACACAGGCTGACCACATGTCTTAGAGGAAAAATGCTAAATACTTGTGGGGCAAAGTGTTGTAATGTCTGTAACTTATTTCAAATGGTTTAGTGTTCTCCCCCAATGCATCCCATTATATAGATGTATGGTCATGTTAATGCAGATTTAGCCAACATGGTCAATGTTTAACTATCGATTTAGGTGAAAAATAGATGAGTGTTTGTTGTACTAATCTTTCAACTTTTCTGTAGGTTTTAAATATTGTAAAATAAAATGTTAGGAAAAAATAGAGCTACAATCCCTAAACTGGGTATCCTGGACCAAATCATACCTCTTGCATGGGTTACTGCAGTGGGTCCTAACTGGTCTTCCTGCTCTGCCTTTACCCTTTCCAGTTCATTTCTCCCACAGCAGTCAGGATGATATTGTGAAGTGGAAATCAGCTGTCCTCTGCTAGAACCACAGTAGTACCCTGAGTTGCTCAGAGTAAAACCAGAGTCCTCCTACCATGCCCTGCATGGCGCCATTTCTTCTCTGCCCCTTCCTCCAGCCGTCCTCCACCTCAGTCAGCCTCAGCCAGCTGCTCATAGTTTCCTAAGGCTCTTACCTCAGACCTTTGTGCTTGCTGTTCCCTCTTTTGGGAAAGCATTTCCCAAGGTTCCCACGTGGCTTTCTCATCTCCTCCAGCTTCTATCTAACTACCACATAACCCTCTCATAGAAGCTTTCCTTCGCTATTCCCTATTGTCCTTTGTTTTCTTCCAAGCAGTGATTTCTTCAGAACATACCAAAGCATTTTATTCTTCTTACTTGAATTTTCTCTAACACCCCTATCCTTCTTCCACTCTCAATGGAATGTAAGCTATACTAGAGCAGGGACATTTGTCTGTTTTGTTAAATGCTGTACCTCCAGCATTTTGAACTGTGCCTGTACTTGGCAGTTGCTCAATAAATTGGAATGAATGAATGAAAGCTGCTAGGTTATTTCCTGGCCATAAAGCCTTTCTAAAAGGCACCAAGTCAATCCAAAGGGCTGGAACTTTATCCATCCCTTTACTCTTCATCTTCTTTCCCTTTCATCTACCAAAGCAAACAAACAAAGCTCCCACCAGCACTTCACCCTTCTGACAGACTTCACAGCCCTTGCCGTCTCATCTCAGCAAATCACATACATGGATTCATATTTGGGAAACATGATCCACACAGAGATGTCTGTAACAATCACATTCTGACTTCCCAGCTGGGTTCAGACAGGGCATGTCTATGCTACAGTGTGCAGAGACGTGGACAAGCTCTATGATGACAGGAAAACATATACCTGATATTTCAGAGGCACAGCTGCTACCAAGATAGCTCATGGATGATTGTTTTCAGTCAGAACATGCTCTCCAGCCAATTCTCTCCTGCTAGCTGTGTTCCTGCCTGCCATGCATCCCAAGATGGGGACTCCTTACTGTATCATCAAGGGGAAGGGCCAGGCTGGGGTATCTAGTCCGCAGGAAAATGTGCACCACTGTTGCCTTCATGCAGGTTGCCTCAGAAGACAAAGGTGCTCTGGCTAAGCTGTTGGAAGCTATCAGAATCAACTAGAATCATATATGATGAGATCTGCTGTCACTGAGGAAGTAACGTCCTGGGTCCAAAATCTGTAGCTTGCATCGTCAAGTTGGAAAACCAAAGGCTAAAGAACTTGACACTAAACTAGGCTAAATGTACTCTTGAGTTTTCTGTGCATAAAAAACCCCAACAACTTGTCCTTACTCCAATGGAAAAAAGCCAGTATTTCAGAGCGATTGTTCATATCCATAAGGTCATCCAATCTAAAATTTTCCTTTTTTTTGGTACCGGGGATCAAACTTGGGTCCTTGGCTTGCGAGACAGGCAGTGGAGCCACTGAGCTAAATCCCCGGCCCTAAAATTTCCCTTTTAATATTTATCCTTCTTAGTAGTAATAGTATGATATTTTTTTCTCACTTTAAGTGAAACGCCAAGACTTTTATGGAATTTTCTTTGGGATGCTTAAATACAACTTAATTCTCATCATTCAGGGCTATTTACATTGAGAGAGGCTCTTTAGAGCCCTGTGGGCCTGGCTATATGTTGGTCATCTGAAGCTGCTTTGAAGATTTTCCCCTCTTGTAAAGAAAGCAACCTAGATTAAGAGCTGACTTCCTTCACTCTGTAAGCAATTGAAGATCATCTTATTTGTTGGCTTCACTTCTTTAATTTTTGAGCAATTTGACTTTGACAGATTTTAACCCCAAACACTCATACCCCAAAATAAAAAATAAGTGAAAAATATTCTCTAAAATACTTACTGAAATACTTAGTTACCGAAGACAAAGGCACTGAGTCTTCAGAGTTATTAAAAATTTTATTTCCTGTTGTTTCCAGAGCTTAACTAATTCCAGAGCTTCGTGAATTGCTCAGCTATAAACATGTATATGCATGTATCACTACAGTCTGATGACGTTAACTCGGGAGAAGTAAAAGTTGAGTCAAATGGAATTTCTATTTTTAGATTTTTGAGGCAACTCCAGACTGATTCTGCCTATCTAGGAACAGGGGAAGACAGATCTGATTTTAATGCTGGGGTTGAAACCTGACTGGGGCGCTTTAAACTGGTTGATTTGGGCTCTCTAGTCTCATTTCGGGGATCTGTACAAGTGGAGTGTAACAGTGCTGAAACAGTGGCTCTAACCTCCTAGTTAGGCACCTCTTCGCAGCCCAGAAAATTTCCTGGACTTTGTCGACGGCGAAGGCGCAGGGCTCCCCCCAGCGGGCAGCGTTGCTACATTCACGCCTTTCTGAGCCTACGCGGCTCTACCCTGCTCGGGCTACCCTGCGGGTGAAATGCAAGCCGACTGTAGACAGTTTGAGCAGGCTTCTCCTCCAACCACGGAAGAGCCCAGAACTACTAGACAGTGGCAGTGGTAAAGGAGCCACCAAGGCCTGGGTTGGAAGCCTAACACGGCCCTTACTGGTCACGTGACCCGGGGCCAGCGACATTTACTAATTTGTGAGATCTACTTCATAGGGTTAATGAGGTAAATTGTGCAAAGGACTGGGACGAGTGTGTCTGACAGAGTATGTGTTCTAGAAGTGTTTAAAAGAAAAGTAAAAAGACTGGGGAAGAATGAGAGGCACAGGGCATGTCTTACTGCATCTCAAGCCTGGGCAAAACACACCGCGCTCTTAAGGAAGGGCCACCTTATAGTGACAGACCTGTGTGCGGGACAACTTGGCTTCCAGTGGAGAGAACTCGTTTTCAGCACCCTTCAGCTAAGCAGCACTCAATCTGTCTTCACCTGTCGACCTGGGCATTGACTTAAAGATTATTTAGTCCAAATATTTACTGAATGAATTTTCAGGAGTTATAAACGTGCTTACTCAGTCCAACACGATCACTCTTTCACAGGAAAAGGATAAGCTTTTGAGAAGTTAAGGTATTATTAACCCAGCAATATAACACTATATGTGTATGTGCTCAAAAGTACTTACGTATAGTTCTCTGTTTAATACAATTACCCTTTCAGGGGAGTGTTGTTATTAACCCCATCTTGCAGATGAATAAACTGAGGTACAAGGAGGTGAAGAAAGTTGCCCGAGATCACAGGCTAGTGAATGGCAATGCTGGCTGAGATCTGAAAGAAGGTATTTTGCTTCTAGGCTTGGGGCTGCTGGTTGCTAAAACAGCAACAACTTACAAGCACATTTTAGATGACTCAATTCTTATATTCTTTTGTCTTTCTGTTAAATTGGGAAAGAAACTTCCTTGGATAGAACCTAAAATTTATTATTCCTCCTATAGTATATCAACCCTATGTGTATTGAAATTCCTGTTCATGTTTTTGGACTAGATTTGTGGCAGAATCTAGTTGCCTGATTACTTAATTATAAATAATGCCAGCCATTAAAATGTAGACAGAGCTATAAAATTCATAGGACCTGCAAAATTATATGTGATGGACAGCGGCACAGGTCATGTGAAGAAAATCATGGCTATAGTAGCTGGTGAAACTGAGGGCCCAGATGTCAACTCCACTAAGCAGTTGTCTGAGAAGCTTTTAGAGGCTTTATTTTCCTAGAGAGGTCATTTATGGGACTTTTTCTGTTTAATTTTCTAAAAAAATTTTTTATTTTTTATAGTACTGGGGATTGAACTCAGGGCTTCATGGACTAGATTTACCACTGAGCTATGCTTACAGTCCTTTCTCTGTTCTTCTATACATTTCAAAGACATTAAATATATTTTCAATGATGTATGACTTTGACTAAGTATCATGGTAGGGGAAATGAAGTTAATCAATGGTGCATATGTGCGAGAAAGACTTCTCAAGGGGAACATCAGATGGTTGGGCAGTGGGGAAGTCTTAACATTGCTGCATGAAGAAACATGGGAGGAAGCAACGTTGGATTATATTAAGGGGTCACAGGTGAGTCTAGGCATTTCTTGATAGATCATAGTAAAGAATCGTTTGTGAACAGGGGAGCCATTTTACATATTAGAAATAAGATTGATGGAGCACATAGTTACTGTGCTTTTAAAAAGTGAGACCATTGTGGTAGGGTGAGAAGTGATCCTCTCAAATGACACCCATGTTTTAGATTTGTGTCCCATGAATGTTACCTTATATGGAAAAGGAGCCTTTGCAAAGGGGAGATTATTTTGGATTATATGGGTGGGCCTAAATGTAATCATTTGTGTC
The DNA here is from genome assembly GCF_000247695.1 of Heterocephalus glaber. Next base: position 12,395,212 of record NW_004624776.1, read on the forward strand.
CTTTCAAAATAGGAGAGGGAGGTTGGACACAGAAAAAATGAAGGGGAGGCCGTGTGAAGGTGGAGGCAGAGATTGGATTAACATGACCACAAGCCAAGGAATGCTAGGAGCCACCAGAAGTTGGAAGGAACAAGAAACATTATTTGTTAGAGTTTTCAGCTGACATCTTGATTTTGGGCCACTGACTTTTAGATGTCGGAACTCTGAGGGAATACATCTTTGTTGTTTTAATCTTAGTGGTAATTAATTACAAGTTCCATAGGAAACATAGTATTAATATATAACTAACAGAACTAATAGATATATGGGCTGGGGATTTAGCTCAGTGGTTTCAACGCCTGCTATGCAAGCTCAAGGACCCAAGTTTGATCCCTGGTACCAAAAAAAAAAAAAAAAAAAAAAAGAACTGAATCGACACAACAAAGAAGTTTTTAATATTAATTTTGTCCTATTTTCCCTCTGTGACTCTTGACTGTTTGGTTGATGGTACAGTCCATCCATCCTGGTGTTTTTATTTGATCTGGATTGCCAGAGATGGCTATGAGGCCAATATCAGCATTTCAGTGTCAAGACTGGGCTTAGAATGTTAGTGTTAAAATGAATTGCTCATTTTTTTTGGAACATAGTAGTGCTTTTTATTTACAAAAAAACTCCCCCAAAACAAATGAATCTGAAGCTAATCTGCTGGAGACAGGAGTGACAGTGGTAACTGGGGAGGACAGGGAAGGTGGGCTGCAGGGAGGAGGGGGCAGGGCTCTGGCTGTAGGAAAACACAAGGGTCCCAGTCACTCCTGGCTTCCCAATGGCCATCCCCACCCTCCCTCAGTCCCAGATCTGGGCCAGCAGTTGGGCCTTCTGCTACCCGCTCTAAGCAAAAGGTTTTGCTCGAAGCCTTAGTTCCCAGCTCCAGGGGGCTGGAATGACAGTGGAAACCAAGGCCAGAGAAAGCCCAGGTTCCTGCTCCCACTCCTCACTGTGGTATATATAGTCTTGGCAGCCTCTGCTCGGATGAAGGCAATGAGGTCCTGGTTGATGAGGAAGACAAATCGCAGGCTGGCAATCTCCACTACAGAATTGTTGCTGAGGCACCATTTGGAGCCACACAGCACAGGCCGTCCATCAATGTAGATGGGCTGTCAGCCCTCACTGGCAATAAAGAAATCACCATTGTTCTTCAGTTTGATGACACCTTGGTTCCAGGAGATCTTCCAGGCCAGACCCTCCAGAGACCGGTCCACATCAATCTGGTTATCCTTGGTTGCTCTGCCCAGGGCGATCTCATGTGAGCGCATCAGGCACTGCACCATGTGGCCCCGCAGCACTGCCAGGGTCTGGTTGTCAAAGTCCGGAGAGCTCATGCCTGTGGTGCTGTCCACTAGCACCTGTCACTTATGCAGTTCCTGCTCCAGCTGTCAGATCTCTCGCCTCCGGCACCGGTCAGCCACAGTCGGCTCATGCTCCAGCACCTCATCCCACATGTCCTTGGGCTTACTCTCATCAATCAGGTAGGTCCTCTGCAGCAGGAAAATTCAGCACTTGGTCCCCCTTGAGCAGCGCCGCACTGTCTGGTCTTCCAGCAGATAATATTGCTTCATGAGCTGCCAATGGGCCTTTAGAGACTTGGCAGTGCGAGCCAAGTAGAAGGCATCGGGGTGTCTGTGCAGCAATTCCTGGAAGGTCTTCAAGGTGGGCTGGCTGGTCAATCTTACTTTGCTAAGCAGCTGCTCCTCAGCCTTGCTAAACAGGGCTTTGCTCTGGATGGCTGCAGTGGCTTCTGGGTGCAGCTGCCTCATCACCTGGCAGGCCAGCCTGGAGATGACAGGATCACATTGCACAGTGTACCAGCACTCCAGGACTTCTCGGAGGGTAAAGCAGCAGCTGAATTTCATACCCAGGTAGGCTGATGTCAAGTCATTGGTCTGCAACACAGCATTGATGAGCAGGAGGTCACCTGCAGGTTTCCAGTGGCCCAGATCCTTGGTTACCTGAAGTGGCTGCTTGCTCTTCTTCACACGCTTGGTGAGTCCTGGCGCTGGGGCAGGACTGGGAGGTACAGGAGTGCTGGGGCCTGTGGATACCTTCTTCTCACTGGAGGAGGGTTCACTCCCTGAACAGGGCCCTGGTTCCACCCCAGTGGCCCCCTTTGCTCGAGTAGAGGACTTCTCCAGGCTGATCTCCACCAGCTCATCATCGAACTTCTTCCTCTTGATGAACCTGGAGGAGCTTCTCCATTTAGGAATGGTACCCAAGACCTGGGAGGAGGTTTGCTTCTGCCCTGCCAGGGACTCCTCATCCTCTGAGAGGCTGGCAGTACCTGATGTCATCAGGGATGAATCTAGCAGCCCCTGAGAATCTTTGTCCATCCTCTTACAGTCCCAAAGCCACTGGCTCCAAACCACAGGCCTAGGAGGAGTGGTCCCACAGGCTTGTCCAAAGATACTGACCAAGTGGGCTTAGAGGTTGAAAGGAGATTCATTCCTAGGCTGCCAGCTCCAACAATTTCTCCCTGGCGACAGCAGCAGCCGCAGGGCCAAAGCCGGCTTCTGTGAGGTACATCTACTTCTGGGTTACATAATTGCCCATTTTGGTTCATCATGCACTGAGAGTTGAATAGGCTTCAAAATCTGTGTTGTTGGGGCTGGGGATTTAGCTCAGTGGTGCTACTGCCTGCCTTGCAAGTGCAAGTTCCCGAGTTCGATCCCCAGTACCAAAACAACAACAAAAAAATCTGTGTTGTACACAGATCCCCAAAGTCAAGATTAAATCAGGAGCCTAGGAACTCCAATTTTGGCTTTTCTGCATTAGACAATGTACTTACCCATTCTGGGGAGATGAAATGGCATGAAATATAATAATGGGCATATTATTTAGTAAATATATGATATGTACCACAAACTAGACTAAGGGCTCTCCACATATCTCATTTCATCTTTGTAACAATGTATAGCAATAAACGGCATGCTTATTGTATAGACAAACGTGAGGCTGAGAAAAAAAAATCTGAGAAAATGTGACCAAACCTGTAAATTCAGTGGCTGAACCGGGATTTGGACACAGCATGTCCATTTCCAAGTACACATCCCTAATCATCATTAAGTAGATATACATTTAAAAGCAGTGAAAAAGTGCATTTGTTATGCATTATAAATTCAAGTGTCCTTCTTGATTTTATTATGATATTAATGTCACAGCCTGAGATGCCAATACAAACTCTAGATTCTGTCCTTCCTAGGTTCAGTGTTAGATATCCTTATTCTGAATGACCCTGGTGAAACAAAGGGAGTGAAAGGCAATTTTTAGGCAGACGGATATATTTCTAACAAAAATAACTGAATTAGACAACTGAGTTACCTGTGTTATTAAGCAACTAAGGGTTAACTAGGTATCTATGCTCTTGTAAAATGTACCTGAGTAGCCATGACAACTTCTGTCATTTGTCACCACAGAAGCGTGATGAACTCGGAAAGTCCTGCTAGAACTCTTTGCTCCGCCCCTCCTCCTCTGTTCTGTTTTGTATAAACTCTGCTTCTGTAACTCCTGCCTGCAACCCTGTAAAACTGCCGGCCCACCAATATTCTGGGCCTGACTTCTTTGGAAACCATCCCAGTCAGGTCCGTCGATGTAATAAAAGAGTTGTACACTGCCTCCTGCCTCCCTGGGTGTCTTTCTTTTCCGGACTCAGTTTGGTACAGCAGGAGGACTTCTGCAGGTTGGGGTTTTGGTAGTTTTTATCTGGAGAAAACCAGCCCAAATCCCACCCTCTCTTTGAAGACTTTTCTTCCTGCTACTTTTTGTGGTAACCCTCATCCCCTGAAGATTGTTTTGGCTGCCTCCCACAGGTTTGGATGCCAAGGAATTCTTGTTGACTGATGATTCTTCTAAATATGTTCTAATTTCTCATTTAACTTGAATTATTTAGAGTACATTTAAAGTTTCCAAAAAATGTGAATTTGTTTTAAGCTGCAAATGTCAACAGATTTTCTGATCTAGAATTTTTCACAGTATTGCAGATTCAACTTTTTTTTTTTCACTTTATTAAATTCTTTTATTGGTACATTGTAGGTATACAACACAATTACATTTCTCATTGGGAACTGTACCTTTACATAATGCAT
>NW_004624776.1:12418321-12433229 GCF_000247695.1 Heterocephalus glaber
CTAGGGGCACAATTTCTCCTGTTATCTGAGAAATCATTTCTGATTTCATTTTTTCCAAATCCCCTTTTGTTGCCAGTTCAGTGGGTCCAGGTTGTTCAGTATGAGAGTGTTCCATCTCATTTCCCTTTGTGGTTGCTGTAGGTGATCTGGAAGTCCAGTTTTGAGACTTACTTATGTGTCTTCTCATTTTGACGAGGGGTGGGGGGCGGTGCTGTTTGTGCCTGTGCGGCTCACCTCCTCTGAACTGGGACATGTGGGACAGGGCCCGGGAGTGGCGGGAAGGACAGTGGCCCAGAAGCCCCTTCCTCTAGGCTGGGAGTGGCAGGCTGGATGGTGGCCCAGAAGCCCCTTCCTCTGGGCCAGGAGCAGTGGGACAGTGGCTTAGAAGTCTTTACCTCTGGGCCGGGTGTGGCAGGACAGGTGGCAGCCCAAAAGCCCTTTCCTCTGGGCCAGGAGCAGCTGGATCACTTCATTGATTTTTTGATCCACTCTCTTAGTGTCCATTGCATTGATTTCTGCTCTGATCTTTAAAATTTCCCTGCTTGTATAAGCTTTGGGATTGTGCTGCTCTTCTTTTTCTAAAAGATTGCAGTTCAGCATCAGGTTATTTATTTGAGCTTGCTGTTTTCCTAGTATGTATATTCACTGCCATGGATTTCCCTTGTAAGACTGCTTTCATTGTGTCCCATAGATTCCAATATGTTGTATTGACAATGTCATTGAAATTGAAGAACTATCTGATTTCTTCTTTAATTTCCTCTGTGACCCATTGGTTATGTAGAAGTGTTTTGTTCACTTTCCATGTGTTTATGAAATTCTTGTGATTTCTTTTGCTATTAATCTCCAATTTCCTCGCACTGTGGTCTGATAATATACAGGAGATGGGGCTGAGGATTTAGCTCAGTGGTTCTGCCCCCTGCCCCGCAAGCACAAGGACCTGAGTTCAATCCCCAGTACCAAAAAAATATATCTATATACAGGGGATAACTTAAATTCCTTTGCACTTACTTAAACATGTTCTATGAGTGAGTATGTGGTCTATTTTGGAGAACAACCTGTGTGTAGCTGAAAAGAATGTGTATTCTGATTTTGTTGGGTAGAACACTCTGTTAACATCTGTTAAGTTCTTTTGTTCAAGAGTTTGAGTTCTAGTATTTTGTTGCTTACTTTTTGTCTAGTTGATCTATCTATTTGTTTCAGTGGGGTATTGAGGTCCCCCACTACTATTGTATTAGTGCTTATTTGATTTTTCATGTCCATTAGTATTTGTTTTATATAGTTGGGTGCACTAGTGTTTGGTGCATATATATTTAAGATTGTCATCTCTTCCTCTTGGATTGTTCCCTTTACAAGGATGTAGTGTCCTTCTTTGTCTCTCTTAATCAGTGTTGGTTTGAAAGCCACTTGATCTGCAAAGTGGATAGCTACTCCTGCTTTTTGGGGAGTTCCTGTCACATGGAGTATTGTTTTCCACTCTTTAAACTTTTAGTCTATGAGTTTCTTTTTGAATTAAGTATGTTTCTTGTATGCAGCATCTTGTTGGATTTTGCTTCTTGACCCATTTTGCCAGTCCATTTCTTTTGATTGGTGAAGTGAAGCCATTAACATTGGTGGTTATAACTGATACATATTTACTTATCATTGTCATGACTTTTTCTTTTTTTTTGGATTCTCCCATTTTGCATTTAATTTCTTGTTGTGCCCAATGGATTCTTTTTGCTGGGCTTCCTGGGGTTGTGATCCTCATTGTCTTTTCCTAAGATATAGTCTAAAAATTTTTTGAATGCTGTTTTGGTATTCTTAAAGTTCCTCAGGTGCTCTTTGCCATGAAAGGTTGTTCTCATTTTGGGATTAAAATATGTCACTCCAAGCTCTTCCTGCCTTGAGGATTTGCATTGAGAAGTCTGCTGCGATTCTGACGGGCTTTCCTTTGTATGTGATTGGTTTCTTTTCTCTGACTACTTGTAGAACTTTGTTCTTCTGTTGGGCTTCTGGAATCCTAACAATTATATTCCTCTGTGTACATTTTATTTTTATCAAGGCTAGTTGGAGTCCTACATGCCTCATTTATCTGTATGTCAAGTTCTTTCCCCCTACTTGGGAAGTTTCCTGCCATTACTGCTGTGATTTTTTTTTAAATGTCATTCATCTGCACTCTCTCCTATTTCTTGGTTGATGCCAATCAGTCTTATGTCATTCTTCTTTCCATCATTTAGCAGCTGCTGGATTGATTCCTGGTGGTCCCTTACTATTTTTGAGAAATTTTTCTTTTCCTGGTCACTAATTGCAATTCTGTCTTCTATATCTGAAATTCTGTCCTCACATCAGCTCATTCTGCTGCATAAACTTTCAATGGAGTTTTTAATCTGCTGGAAGTCTGTTTGCATGTGTTTTATGGATTGTATTTATTTCCTATGTTGGGATTACATCATGTTCCTCAGCTCCTCTATTTTTTTTATCTGTGTCTGATTTATTAATCATATCTTGCACTATGGGCACAATCTCTGTTGTTATCTGAGAAATCATTTCTGATTTCATTTTTTTACAGATCCTCTTTCATTGCCATTTCAGGGGGTCCAGGTGGTTGAGTATTGAGTTGTCCCATCTCATTACCCTTTGGGGTTGCCTTAGTTAATCTGGAGGTCTGGTTTTGAGACTTGTTTATGTGTGTTCTCATTTCAACAGAGCCAGCCTGCTGCACTTTTGTTGAGGCAACTTTTTGCTCACCCAGAGGACTTCAATTCTCAGCAAGCCACCAAGGGCCCTTTTCTTTCCACTCACCAGTGGACCAATTGTTCATAATGGTTGCCTTCTGTATCCCTGAGCTTACTTGTTGTCTGCGTAGGCTTCTGGCTGGGGCCCATGCACACTTAGGATGGTATCTAGGTATGCCTCTGGCTAGGGCCTGCCCCCTACATAGCTGTTGTCTGGGAGGGTCTTTGTCTGGGGGCTGTATACCCCAGTCTCTGGTGTCTGAGCAGGCTTTTAGCTAGGGTCTCCACGCACTTACCAATGGTATCAGGGTGAGCCTCTCTGTTGATTGTGCACCTGTGCAGGTCTTTTCCAGACAGGCCTTTGGATTGGGTCTGTGTGCCCAAGCACCTGGGGTTGCAGTGGGGACCTGGCTGGACCTGCCTAAAGCTGTGCTGCTCTGGTCCTCACTGATGCTCACTGGGATCTGTGCACACTTACAGAAGACTTTGGGGCAGGCCTCTGCTTGATGCTTGTGTGCCTGTGCAGCTCTTTTCCAGATGGGCCCTTGGCTTGGGCCTGTGTGCCCAAGTGGCTGGGGTTGGGGCAGGCCCTGGCTGGATCTGCCTGCAGCTGTGCCACTCTGGTCCACACTGTGCTCACCAGGATCTGTGCCACATCTTAATTCTTTTTATATCTCATTCCTCTCCCATCCCTCCCTGCTCCTTGCAATCCTTGTTCCCCTTCCTATTTGTTAAAGCACTATTTCTATTTATTTTCTTCAGTTCTTTTTATCCATCCCCTTTCTTTCCTCTCCCATTTCCTTTCATCTCTTGTTCCCCTTTACATAAAAAAAAAAAATCTCCCTACTTCCTATTAACTATCTTCTATTTTGATCTTTATTTATATTTTGTGTTTCTCATATAAGAAAAACGATGCAATATTTAGGCTTGTGTGTTTGATTTATTTCAATTTATATTATGGTCTCGAGGTGTATCCATTTACCTATGAACGCCTCAAGTTTACCTTTCTTTATGGCAGAGTAGTACTCCATTGTGTATAAATACCACATTTCCTTTGCCCATTCATTAGTTGATGGACATATAGGATGTTCCCAAGGTTTAGATATTATAAGTTGTGCTGTTATAAGCATGAGTATGCATATATCACTGTGATATGATGTCATTAACTTTTTTGGGAGGATATCTAAAAGGGGAGTAGCTGAGACAAATGGAATTTCTATTTTTAGCTTTTTGAGGAATCACTATACTGATTTCCATAGTAGTTATACTAGTTCATATTTCCACCAATAATGTAGCTACTTTTTAAGGGTTACTTTTTCCCCACAGCCTCACCAGCATTTAATACTACCATGGTACCTCAGTTCATGAACTTAATTCATTCCACAATTCTGTTTTTTGTGGGGTTTCTTTGAGACATGGTCTCATTATGCAGTTTAGGCTGGCCTTGAACTATTGGCAATACTCCTGCCTCAGCCTATTAAGTGGTGGGATTACAGATGCATCACCACACTTGGCTTGTTCCACGATTCTGAAAAAACATGGCCATGTTGTGTTCATGCATGAAAGATGGCCATGGTTATGTGTGTCACCCAATGTAGAGTTCACAAACAAAAACAAAATTTTGCCAAACACTTCTGCTTCTAAACCAAATTGTTTGCAAACAAAAGCTTCCATGAACTGAGGTACCACTGTATTTTATTTCTTGACAATGGCCTTTCTTTCGGGAGTAAAGAAATCTATGTTGTTTTAATTTGCATATATGTGATGGCCAGAGATGTGGAACATTTTTTAACATATTTATTGGCCATTTGTACTTCTGAGAAGTGTCTTTTCATTTTATTGCCCAATTTTTATTAGTTCTTTTATTTGGGGGATCTAATTTTTTGAGTTCTTTATATATGGTAAATATTAGTCCTCTGTCTGAGGAATAGCAAATATTTTTCCCATTCATAAGTTGTCTTTTAACTCTGTAGGTTGTGTCCTTTGCTATGCAGATGCTTTTAAATTTGATATGATCTCATTTGCTGATTTTTTAATATTATTTCTTATGCAGCTGGGTTTCGATTCAGAAAGTTCTTGCCTCTGCCTCTGTCTCCAAAGTCTTACCTAATTTGTCTTCCAGCAACTTAAATATATCTGTTTTAACATTTAGATTTTTTTTATACTGGGGATCAAACTCAGGACCTTGCACTTGCAAGGCAGATGCAGTGCCACTGAGCTAAGTCCCCAGCCCAACATTTAAATCTTTGATCCATTCTGATTTTAGTTTAGTATATGGTGGGAGAGATGGGACTAGATTCAATCTTCTCTGTGTGTAGCAAGTCATCTTTCCTCCAGTGTATGCTTCCAGCCTTTTTGCCAAAGATCAGATAGATGAATGTGTCTGGGGTGGTTGTTTCTGCATCCTCTGTTCTGTTCAATTGATCCACATGCCTGTTTTTTCTCAGTACTGTGGTGATTATTTTTTTTATAACTGTAGCTTTGTAATGTCATTTGATACATGGGACTGTGATGCTTCCTGCTTTGCTCTTGTTACCAAGAATTTCTTTTGCTATTCTGGATATCTTTTTGTTCCATATGAATTTTAAGATTGTTTTCTCTAGTTCTGTGAAGAATGCTGTTGGTACTTTGATTGGAATTTAAGAACATTAAATTCAACATTTAAAATAAACATTTTTGTCTGTTGATTTTATATCCTGCTACGCTACTGAATTTGGTTGTAAATGATAGAAGTCTTTTGGTGGAATTCTTTGGACCTTGTAGGTAGAGGATCATGTCATCTGCAAATAATAATTTGACTTATTCCTTTCCTAAATATATCCCTTTTGTTCCTTTCACTTGCCTGATTGCTCTGGCTAATGTTTTGAGTGCTATATGAAACAGTTATCATGATAATGAACATCTTTGTCTTGATCCTGATTTTAAAGGGAAAGTTTTCAGTTTTCCCCCATTTAATATGATATTGGCAGTAAGTTCATCATAAATGGCTTTCATAAGATTGAGATAAGCCTTCTGTGCCTATTTCTTCAGGATTTTTATTATGAGTGGATCTGAGATTTTGTTCAAAGCTTTTGCTGCATCTATGGAGATTATCATGCGATTTTTTTCCATGTTTCTGTTTGTGTGATGGATTGCTTTTATTGATTTGCACATGTTGAACCATCCTTGCATACCTGAATACTTGGTCATTGTATATGATCTTTTTGATGATTTGTTGCATTCTATTGCCATTATCATAGTGAAAATTTTTGCTTCTATATTTGTTAGACAGACTGGTCTGTAGTTCTCTTTTCTGGTTGGATCCTTGTCTGGTTTTGGAATACAAAACCAGAGTAATGCTAGCTTCCAGGAATGACTTTGGGAGTCCTTCTTCCCTTTCAGTTTCATTAAAGAGCTCGAAGAGTATTGGTGTTAGATTTTCTCTGAAAGTTTTGTAGTATTTGGTAGTAAATATATTGGGTCCTGGGCTTTTCTTAGTTGGTAGATTTTTTTTCTTAGTGTTTCAATTTCATTGCTGTTGTTGAATTAGTCAGGATTTTTAGGTCTTCTTGGTTCAGTTTTGGTAATTCATATGTATCTAGGAATTTCTCCATTTCTTCTGAGTTCTCCAATTTATTGGCAAACAGGTCTGTGAAGCAGTTGTTAATAATCTAGATTTCAGTAGTGTCTCTTGTGATTTCATCTTTTTTTTTTTTTTTTTTTACTTTTAATTGCATTGATTCATGTCTTTCCTTTTTTGGTAAGACAGGCTAAGGATTTGTTTATTTTGTTTCTTCTTTCAAAGAACCAGATCTTCAATTCATTCATTCTTTGTATTGTTTTTAATGTCAACTTCATTAATTTCTGCTCTGATCTTTATAATTTCTTTCCATGTTCAAGCTTTGGGTTTAGATTGTTCTTGTTTTTCTAGGACCTTGAGGTGCACTAATAGGTTATTTATTTGGGCTTGCTTCTGTTTTTCTGATATGGGCATTTATGGTTATAAACTTCCCTCTGAGGATGGTTTTCATTGTTCTCTATACGTTCTATTATTTAGTATTAGCTCTATCATTTGATTTGAGGAACTAATTTTTTCTTTAAATTTTTCTGTGACCCATGTATTATTTAAGAATGTATTGTTTGATTACCATATGTTTGCATAATTTCTGTGGTTTCTTTTGCCATCAATTTCTAGTTTCATTGTGCTGTGATCTGATAATACTCATGGGATAATTTCAATTCTTTTGCATTTATGTAAGCATGCTGTATTGGCTAGTATGAAGTTTATTTTGGAGAAAGTTCCATATGTTGCTGAGAAGAATGTGCTTTCTGTGTTGTTGGGTAGAATAATCTGTAGATATCTATTAAGTCCATTTGTTTGAAAATTTGGTTCCAATCTGAAATTTTCCAATCTGATCTTTTATGTCCAAAAGTATTTCTTTTATGAAGCTGGTTGTGCTGGTGTTCAGTGAATAATTTATAGTTGTTATTTCTTCCTATTGAATTGTTCCCTTAACCAGTATGTAGTGACCTTCTTTGCCTCTTCTGATTACCTTTGGTTTAGAGTCCACTTTGTCTGAAAATAGGATAGTATACCTGCTTTTTTTTTTTTTGGTGATTATTTCATTGAATATTGTTGTCCAGCCTTTTATTTTTAGTCTATGAATTTTTTGGATTAAATGTGTTTGTTGTACACAACATATAGTTGGATTTTGTTTCTTGATCCATTCTGCCATACTATGTCTTTTGATTGGGAAATTGAGACCATTTACATGGAGAAATATTACTGAAAGGTACTGATTTATTCCTGTCATTATTGTTTTCCTGTTGCTGATTCCTTTTTTCCCCCTTGTGCTTTACTATTCCCCTGTCTGATATAGTCATTCTATTAGAACTTTTGGCCTCATTGTGTGTTTCTAGAATATCTTTGAGAATTTTTTGGAGTGCTTGTTTGGTGGTTAATATTTTAAGGTGCTTTTGTGATGGAAATACCTTATTTATCCATCAATTTTGAAGGATAATCTTGTAGGTTATATCAATTTGGGCTGGAATTTGTTTTCTTTTAGGGCCTGAAACACTTCACTCCAAGTATACTGTAATTCTAATAGGTTTACTTTTACAAGTGATTCATTGCTTTTCTGTAACAGCTTTTAACCTTCTGTCCTTTTGTTGGACTTATGAGTATTTTTCTATGATAAATAATAATAAATAAATAAATAAATTTCTATGATAAAAGTAAAGTTCTTTCCTAATAGTAGGTATTTGTGATTCTATATGCCTCACTTATCTGTATGTTAAAATGTTTCCCCAGATTTGGAACATTTTCTGCTACTATTTCTGTAAACAGGTTTTTTATACCATTTGTACTGTCTTCTGATTTTTACTAATTCCAATTAATCTTAGATTAGTCATCTTTATGTGATCTAGCAGCTGTTGGATCCACTTTTCATATTCTCTTGTTCATAAGGCGTCTCTGAATAAGTGGTCGCTAACATCAGCTATACTTTCTAGTTTTGATAATCTGTCCTTGTGTTTGTTGTTCACTATTGCTGCCCATACTTTCAACAGAAATTTTAATCTCTTGGATTTGTTTGGTACCTTTCATGAGTCTAACTCTTTGCTAAACTGGTCATTCATGTTTTGTATCATTTTGTTTAGCTCAGCTAGCTCTTGTTTAGTGTCTTCTCTAAATTCCCTCAATTGTTTTATTAAGTCTATAATCTATTTAGTTATATTTTCTTAGAGCTCATTGAGCACCTCATTGACCATTTTTAAATCTCCTCTTTTATCATTTTTAATAATTCAGCTGTATGGCATTTGATTTCTTCTCCCTTGATGCCCCATGGATCAGTATAGGGGGAGTTGGGAGTTTTTGAAGCCATTTTGTTGAATCTTCTCATCTTTCTATTGTTTATTTATTTTGCTGAGGTTTGATTATATTGGAAAGGCTTTGTTCCTAGTACGGAGACCTCTTTAGTTAGAATTTCCTTTTCAGTGATACACTCTGGAATGGGTAAATATAGGCTTTTGCCTCTGTCCCAAGATCCAAGCATTACCAATAATTTGGGAGAGACTGCAGTGTAATTGGTCTAACACTAAGTTCTCCAAGAATGGGCTTCAGTATTGTTAATGATGCAAAGACATTCCAGATATTAGCATACAGACAATATCAACTAATAGTAACAACTATGCTGCCCTAGCAATAGCAACAACACCAGCAGCAATAATAGCATCAAAGACAAAATGGTATAGACATGTTCTAAGAACCAATAATGTACCACCCTTACACACAGAAAAGAGATCTATAATTAAAGTACAAACACTAAGACAAACTAAATATTGACATACAATTAATATCTGTTAAATGCATCAACTATACTTCCACTAACAATGGTACAGTAATAGCATACAGTTAATTATGTAAATATTTATAAATCTTAATAATTATACTAGAAAAGATAGGGCAGAGAATGGGAGCATGAAATAAAATTTTAAAAATTAATCAATGGAAGATGAGAAGTATGAAAGAAAAGTGAGCCAAAGTATCCTTTTAAGGAATAAAAGGGGCCTGGGATTTAGCTCAGTGGTTCCACCGCCTGCCTCGGAATAAAAGGAAATTAATAGAATTAGATTAAAGTAACATGCAAGTACAAACAAGAAAAAGAAGTAAAAAGAAACATTAGAGTGTAAAATAAATGATAAAGAGAAAAATAAGAAGGAAAAAATTAAAAAGAGAAAAGAGAAGAAAAAGAGGAAAAACTTAACCCCCTTCCAAACCAATGGGGGGAAAAAATGAATAAAAAACAAACAAACCAAAAAACACCTGGAAAATTTCTGTATTTTTGAGTGAGTAGTTTCTTTGTAGGGCCAGCAGTCTTGAAATCCAGCAAATCATGATTGTCTCTACCTAGTCTTATGGCCCGTGGGGCTGTGAGTTGCCACCACCCATTTCAGAGGCCCTCTGTCCACACTTCCCAGGCTGGCAAACACCCTAACCAAGGCATGACCTTGCTTATGTTGGTGGATGGAGAAAGCAATCAGAGCACTGGTCTCTACTGGATGTAGGCAATCGGGCGGGGCTTCAAACAGATTCCTGGACCTAACTGCAGCACTCTCAGATTCCACTGGCTGTGCAAGTTACATTTGCTGGGCCTAGTTATCCACCGGATAGAGTCAGTTTCTAGGTCCTTCCCGGCCTGAGTTTAAACTTTTAAGGTGTCTATGTCTAGCCCTCATCCAGTCTGGGATTGTCACTACATCTATCACCCAGTCACTGTGGTAGGGTAAAACTGGAAATCTTGAAATGAAATTGTTCATTGATTGTTCTATGGCTCAGTCTTATACAATTAACCCATTGCCAAAATGGCTCCTGATTAAGCTCACCAATATGACCGGTGCTACACTAAATTTCTTCTCCAGCTCTAGCCTGCTGTGAATGAGTCACTTTTATAGTAAACCCCAGTGTTTTTTCAGTTCACAAGAGCGGGGGGGGGGGGGGGTGCTACTGCTGCTGACCCAGCCTATGATGTCTGGCTTTCCCAGCCAGTTGAATCTGAGAGTGCTGGAATTAAGTCCAGGAATCTGTGAAAGTTTTTATTCAATTTATATTAACCCTCTTTGGCTTAAAACTTCAGCCTTGAGGATTAGGTACAGAAGCCTTACACAGGCCCTGATCTTGTGGCCTTTCCACCTTCCCCATCACCGCAGCGGTCCTGCCCCTTCTTCCTTGTCACCCAGCCAGGAGTCCCGCTCGGGGCAGGGCGCCTCCGGGAGAAGGGACTCAGGCAAGAGGGAGAAGGCCATCCTCGCAGCACAGAGCGGGCTGCTGCTCGCTCCTCCTTGATCTCCCTTCGTGCTTCCAAAACTTCCTCTGGGCGCAGGAAGCAAGCCCTCTAAAGCGCCCTGGCCAAGCTGCGCCCTCGAACGCGCCGCTCCGCGCCCTGGCTCCCGCAGACCATCCAAGTTCACGGACGTCTCCGTCTTTCCGGCCCCAGCGGGCCAACGGGGGCGCACTGGGGTCGGGGCTAGGCGAGGGCGGGCGCGCTTCGCTCCTCCCACTCCGGGGCTGCCCCGCGGTTAAGCAGAGGCACCAAAGGCGGCGGGCACCCGGAAGAGGGCGGGCGGGCAGGCTCGGGGTGGGAATCGCCAAAGGGGGAAAATGCTTGAGTCCCGCGCTGGTCGTCGCTTGTTCTCAGCGGCCTAGGGGCGGGTGAGCCCTATCGGTGCGCTGCAGAGCCGAGGAGCTGCAGCACCGCGGAGAGGACCCCGGCCCCGCCAGCTGCCTCCCTCCACGCCCAACAAATCTCAAGTCCCCGCACCCCACAGCCGCTGTTCTCAGTGTGGGCCAGCCCGGTCCTCATTAAGGCGCAAATGGTTACAAATAGAAGTTGTTGCCTGGGTCCAGAGCCGCCGAGTCTGGAACTGGCAGTGGCGGCTCCCAGCTCCGTGTTTATTTACAGTTGCTCCAGGCCAGGCCGATGCCCACGAGGGGAGGGACGGGGAGCGGCAGGGGTAAGATCTGCTCCCGCGCCCCAGCGCAGAGCCTTCTGAATTTTAATGCTTCACCAAGGTGAAGTGCTCTCGCAGGGTTTCCACACAGAGCCACGATAGTCACGCTTCCTGGAGTTTCCTTCTTAGAGTTTCCCAGCTCAGCACAGAACCGAGTGTGGCCGAGCTACAGGCACAGATAGCCATGAAATCACAAATGTGAAGGTACTCGTGCTCTGAAGGTAGTCTCGCGCTGCCGAGCTGGCCTTGGGCGCTAGGTTTGATAACCAGCATCACAGGAAGAAAGAGTGCATTTTCCCTGGACCAGGAAAATCTCATGCAGGAAGTTGTAGGCTTAAAACTGCTTCCCTTTTGTGCAGTACTTTAGCTGATTAGTGAGATGGCTTCTGTTAGCTGTTAAGCCTTGCAGACGCTTTGAGCAGCCACGCAGGTGTTCTTTGAAGAGTGCCTTTGAGGCTTCAGTAATCATTCAGTGCAGAAAAGAGCAGACGTTGGAAATGTTGGAAATGCCTCTTATTGTGGGGAAGGGGCAGCAGGTGGGGACTGACCTTACAACACTCGTGCAGAACTATCATAAAAGCAAGACTACTCCAGCCCATGAAGTAGTCAGCTTCTTAGAAATATCCAATATGTTGTTAAATGAGTTACTGAATATTGAATTACCGTTATTCTGTGTCCAGGATGCCTCTTTAACTCCTGTGTCATTCTGCCTTGGTAGCAGGATTTGTTGAGCTGTGTGTTCAATGTCCTCTGCCCACCAAAAACCACACGCATGAAACATTTCTCCCAGTTGGTCATCTATTTTATAATTTGGTTCATGCTCTTTAGATTTTTTTTTTAAAACGTTTACCATCAAGTTTCAGAAGCATCAAATACAATCGGTAAGAGCAAATGTATATAAACCATTTTCTTCACTTTTTTTGAGCAGATGGTTTGATTACTTCTCTGAACAGGGATTTTCCTTTCCCGAGTGTTCCAAGACATGTATGTGGTCTGAACTGCAGCAGAGTCGCACTCAGATTCCCCATCCACTCAGCTCTGGTCTGCATCTGTGTGTCTCCTGTCCTCAGGGCTTTCTCCTTGGTGGTGGTGTCTTTGTTCAGCACTTGTCTTCAGTTCCCCAAACTCTACTGCTTTTTATAGACACGAAGGCCTTGCCCTGTTCCTCTCAGTAATTATTTCAAAAGCTGTCTTCATAGATTTGTTCACTGATAGCAGCTGTCTTGTCCTGTCCTCTAACCAGCAGACAACACAGTGACACAGCCATCAGCAAATACCAGGCCTCCTTGTCTCCCAAACTAGGATATTTGAATTGTTATTATAGCAATCAATAAAGCTTATTTTATTTAATTAATTAATTTACTTTATTTATTTATTTATTTATTTATTTTTTTCGGTACCGGGAATCAAACTCGGGTCCTTGCGCTTGCACAGCAGGCGGTGAAACCACTGAGCTAAATCCCCAGCCCAGTAAAGCTTATTTTAAATTGATAAAGTTTCCATAAATAAGGATAAGGTATTCATTCATGGGATGGTAAGTATTCTAGGTTAAGGAAAAATCGACAGGAATCTTTTCTCTGAAATGATTCAAAACCTTTACAACACTGTGAAATACTGCAAGTCAGGCAATGGGCACCAGGGGGGGCCAGAGACCTTTCCCCCTCTGATCATCTCCTGCTTCACTACCACAGCGCACATTTCCAAGGTCTTCCACTGGTGACACCTGTATTTGTTTTTCCATAGTTTATATTTTTTTCTGTTGTGAACTGACTTTCTTCCTGCACTGTGTGTGCACATAATTGATTTTGCATTGGCTGAAAATAAACATCTGGGCTAAAAGAATATAATTTATATGTTTCATGAAACTTGTTCCCAATACAGCGGCTGAGCACTGGACACATTGCTTCCTGTCTCAAGCAATATCCTTCTACTTCAAATATTAGGACGTTAAAAGGTGTTTTACCATCAGCGGCTTTCAACACTTTTGAACCACATATACCCAATAACTCAAAATGTTGTTTCCATTCATTCTTGAATGATAGGGGAATTTCAAAAGAAGCTGTTGTTTGATTGGATAGTTTCATTCTCCACATAGTGATTTAATAACAATACATTTTATTCTGAGGAGATTCAGAAGTGTTTATCCATTTGGGTTGGATATCAGCTTTGATGTTGGGAGAGTTAAGATTTATCATGCCACTAGTGGGAGACAGATGAAAATGCCCAGTTTGCTTCCTGCCCATAGAGTGATCTTCCAACTCCATATAACCTTGGGTGACTGTCCTAGGGAGCTGATTACCCCACACGCTGCCTGCCTGCCTGTAGGATCCACTCCAGGTTCCTTTGTATGGGCCGACTTGGCCCTAAGTCCCCGCCCCGCCCCACCCTCCAGCCGGCTCCCAGCGGCAGCATATCTTCTCTCTGAGTTTCCGGCCTGATCACCTAGCTTCGGAGTCTTCTCTCCAGAAGAGCTTTCTTCTCTGGCCCTCTTTTCCGTGCCCTGGCTGAACTAGATTCACAGTAGCATTTATTGGAGTTGAGACCATGACGCCCCAAGTATGGCGCCATGGCTTGCTGAGTTCTTTGAATTCAAAGAGATAGGAAGGACAACAGAAGCAAGCTTTCTCTGACCTCCTATCCTACCCTTGGTTCCACTATCTTCCCCAAAGTCATAGAAACTAGAATTCCTCTTCCCCAAAGCAGCTCATAAAACCAAGCCCCTCTCTCCCAAAGCAAGTCATAAAATCCAGAAAGGTCGCTTTCTCCTTTTTCCCTTCTTCCCTGAAAACCCTCATTCCAGAAGGACTTTGGCTCATATGTATGAATATGAAACACCACACAGAGAAACCAGAAGAATCTGCACAGCCTGGCTAGGCTTCCCCTCAGTCCATACATCCAATTTTGTTTCCGCATGGCTGTCTGTTCCTCATCTAATCTAAGCATCAAGATGGAAGGTTTTCTCTGGATCTTTGGGTTTTTCTTTCTTTCTTTCTTTCTTTCTTTCTTTCTTTCTTTCTTTCTTTCTTTCTTTATTTTTTTTTTAACTGTACACCCTTTTATTGGTACATTTTAAGTATACAATATAATGACTTTCAACATTGGAAACTTGCACCTTTATGTAATCTCTCTTGGTTCTTATTTTTCCCCTTCCCTTGCCCTCCCTTCAACCCCTCCATCCCTCCCTTTACAAAGACTTTGTTTCCTTTTTTTCATTTTCTCACATTAATTCCGTTCGGTTCTTTCCTTTCCCGCCCAATTCCCCTTCGCCTTTGCCCCTTTTCTTCCTATTTCACATTATCTATTATACCTTTTAGTCTTTGTTTACACTTTCAGTTTCCCAAACTAGAGAAACTGTTCGGTATTTACACATGTGTGCCCCATTTATTTCCCTTAAGAGTATGGCCTCAATGTGCATCCACTAAGCTACAAATGTGTCTAATTTCTCATTTTTTATGGCTGAATAGTACTGCATTTTATTTTTTAAAAAACACATTTTCTCCAGTTTCCAGTGGATGGGCATTTCGGCTATTTCCAAGTTTTAACTATTGTAAACTGTGCTGCTATGAACATGGGTGTGAACATATCACTGCGGTATGAGTCTTTTAATTCTTTGGGGAAGATCCCCAGCAGGGGAATAGCGGGGTCAAATGGGACTTCCAGTCCTAGTTCTTTGAGGTATCTCCATACTGATTTCCACAGTGGTTGCA
>NW_004624776.1:12443743-12457535 GCF_000247695.1 Heterocephalus glaber
TTTTTTTTTTTTGGTACCAGGGATCAAACTCAGGACCTTGTGCTTGCGAGGTAGGCCGCAGAACCACTGAAGTAAATCCCTGGCCCTTTGCCATCACTTCTGTGAACAGTTTTTTATGTCATCTGCAATCTCTCCTGATTCTTCATTGACTTCAGTCAGTCTTATGTTATTCTTCTTTGCATCATGTATCAGCTGGTAGATTGATTTCTTGTGGTCCCTTACAATTTTAAAGAAATTTTTCTTTTCCTGATCTCTAATTGCAATCTTATCTTCTATATCTGAAATTCTGTCTTCACATTGGCTCATTCTATTGCATAGACTTTCAATGGAGTTTTTAATCTCCTGGAAATCTGTTTGCATGTGTTTTGTGGATTCCATGTGTTTCCTATGCTGGGATTCCATCATGTTCCTCAGGTCTACTTTTTCACCTGTGTCCTCTCTAGATTTATTAATCATGTCTTGCACTATGGGCACAATCTCTACTGTTATGTGAGAAGTTATTTCTGATATCATTTTTTCCAGGTCCTGTTTCATTGCCAGTTCAGGGAGTCCGGGTGGTTGCGTCTCAGAGTGTTCCGTCTAGTTTCCCTTTGCGGTTGCTGTAGGTGACCTGGCAGTCTGGTTCTGAGGCTCGTTTCAGCGGGGGTGGGGGGTGGGGTGTTGGTGGCCCCTGCGCGGCTCACCTCCTCCGCACTGGGGTTGTGGCATGCCTACCCGGAAGCCTCCTTTGCTGGGTTTTCGTTTCTGAAGGCTCTCACATCATGTGAAACTTTGACTAAATATGTTTGTTATGCTTTTCTCTTGTTAACTTGCCTTTTGTTACAGGAGTGTTAGCTGTGATCCTTGGAATGAGAAAGAAAGAGATTACATCTTTCTACCCCTGCGCATTCACCACTTATTATTTAAGTCTCCATTTATCACATTTGTCTCCTTTCAGTAAACTGCATTTTTGTTTTTATATCCCTGGTGTTTAACACAATATCTATCACATATCTACCTCATCAATATATGTTTTGCCAAATAAATCAATTCTGGCCATATTAATGGAATGAGCTGAGCCATGGCTGAACTGTTTTTGTGACTTTGTGTCCTTGGGCAATAAATGATTGGTAAATTTTAACTGGACCTTTAAAACTTTCTTACAGAGGGCAATGAACTTGGAGGGCAAAAAATCCAGACCTGAATAATCACCAGATTCTGTTATGTCTGTGCTACATGGCACTTTTGATTTCCATTGCTTATTTCTGGGAGTGTTCCTAAATACAAGCAGACAGTTCACCCAGGCTAAGCAATCAGCAAAAGTCACATCCTCCCTCGAGGCCTGGGGATTGATTTCATGTTTCAACTGCACAGATTCCTACATCTAAAGCTAAATTTCTTGATACTGATTTCAGAAGAAACTTTGTCACAATGAACTAAAGTTCAGGCTATTCGAACAACAGAATTCTAATATAAGAAGTAAAATTATACATTTTTCCCTTGTGTGTGCTGCTGCCCAATTTCAAGGAAAAAAAATGTTTTTCTAACTTTTTTTCCTGTACGTAATACACAGCTCCTTCCCCTTTCACACACTCTTTTCTTGCCCAGTTTTAAAATAGCAACTCCAGCTGCTGGTAGACACTCTTGAGGGATTTTAAGGCCACTAATCAATTTCACAGCTGGAGGCAAAGCACTTTGGCTGAAATATTTTGCACATGACATATGTACAAGGTGCTTTGACCTTGTCAGGCAGCCAGAGCGTTGAAGGAGCAGGAGCGGCTCCTGGCCTGCCACCAAGCCCTGCAGGACAGTGAGGCAGCCCCAGGCAGGCCCAGCTCAGGTGCTGGCTGCCTTATCCTGCTCTTTGCCTTGTTTTCCTTCTCTACTTTCGTTGTTAACAAATTGAGACAGGAAACAAGGAAACTCAACTTCTCTGGGAACCTCTAGGAGCAGAGATGTAGGAAGGTAAGTATTGCGCGATTCCAGCTTTCTGATCTGAAAGCAAGACACAGAGTAAAAAAAAAAAAAAAAAGGGTTTCAGAATTACATAAAGAAAGGGTGTGTAAAACACAGATTGCTGGGGTCTGTGGCTATAGCTCAGTGATGGAGCATGTGGAACATGTTCTCAGAACACAAGACCAGGCCCAAGTTTCGTTGTGCCCGCCCCCCTCAATTTGTAAGCCCACAGAATTCTGAGTTTGGGTTAACATCTGAGAGTTCTCACAAGTTCCTAGGTTTCCCAGATGCTGCTGCTGGCCCTGACCTTTCCCTTAGGAACCACCGCTCTCAGAGATCCAATCAAGGATTTTCTTTTGCTCAAATACTTACTGTAATCTTTGTTTTCTCTCTCACTATTTTTTTTTTTTTGATGATGTAGAAGATTGAACCCAGGACCTCGTGCATGCTAGACAAACACTCTACCCCTAGGCCGCAGCCCAGCCCCTCTTCTTTGTTTCTTTAGAAACCCACTGCTTTCTTCCCCATCAGCTACCTGCAAGTGCACCTGAGCCTAATCCAAGGAGGGGAGGAGATGACTTATTGATCCACACGATGAATTATTGCACTTGCCTAATTTTAGAGTAAATCCTTCAGGAGAGTAACAGAAAGGTGTGTATCATAAAAATAATGTTCAGAGATTTTCTTTCTTTAAACTGTGTAACATATTTTATTGATAAGTGTTCCACTAATTCATTGTGCTTTTTCTGAGCACCTGTGTGCCAGAATGTGGTGAGATTTTGCTATCCAGACCCATTTTGCCCCCCAAATCATAATACACAGATATTAGTTTTCAAATGGAAGTGACTTTCTTCATTTCCTCCCTTGAAGAAATTGTCCATCACACGATAGAATTACATCTTCATTCTCTCTGGAGATCATTCCAGAAACCGCTAGGCAGAGGATGTAGCTCAGTGGTGAAGAACACAGTACGGAGAGCTGGGGTGTGGCTCAGTGTAGAGCAATTACTTGGCATGCACAAGGCCTTGGTTCTATCCCCAGCACTGCAAAAACCAAAAAAAGAACATAGACCCAGGATTCAAACTCAGAAAGCTCCAAACCCTCATGAGCCAGCCTTGGGTGTATGTGTGTAACTGCAAATTGGAGATAATAACTCCTACCACATAGAAATGTAGCATATCCAAACTTTGGCTAAATTCTAAATGGCCAAGTGCTAAACTTCCTAAAGTCAAACCCAGATATCACCATCATAACACAGACTTCTGATATTGTTATAGAAAGTAATCATCGATGATAATGCCATACTAACTGTGTCCCAGTAACCACAGACCTCAGTGGTGTTTAATGACAAATGTTGCTTTTACATCCTTAGGCCAGGTTCTTGGTTCTTCTGACGTGGGTGGGGGCCCTGATCTGGGTGGGGCTGCTCAGCCTCTGTGGCTACAGTCACTTGGCAGGTGTGCTGGAGGCTGGCTACCTGCTTCATGAAATCACTCATGCTCCAGCAGGTAACTTAGCTTGCAATAATGCCATAAAGCAGAGAGGGGAGGTGTGCTAGGCCTCCTGGGGGTGGGGCCCAGAACCAGCGCATCCATCACCTCTGATATATTCTGTTTGCTGAAGCAAACCGCAGTGTCCAGATTCAAAGTATGGGAAACAGACTCAAAGTATGGGAAACAGACTCATCTTCTGCATGCATAGGTATGTGTGTGTGTGTGTGTGTGTGTGTGTGTGTGTGTGTGTGGTACTGGGGTTGGAATCAAGACCCTTGCACTGAGCTACATCCCCAGAACTTTTTTATTTTTTATTTTGAAACAGGGTCTTGCTAAGTCCCTAAGTTGCCCAGGCTGGGCTCAAAATTGTGATCCTCCTGCCTCAGCCTCCTAGAGTACTGTAATCACAGGCATGCACAGTCTCAAGCAGACTCAACCTCTTGATAGGAAAAGGTTCAAAGTCATACTTAAAAGCCTATAAATAGATTTATGGGTAGAGAGTTAGAGCCCTTTTTAAAGGCAACCTACCATATTAACATGCTTTTATCTTTGAAATTTTATCTGTCAAAGCTAGGGTTGTAGCTTCCTGGTACAGTGTGTGCTTAGCATGTGTAAGACCCTGAATTTTATCCCCAGCATCAAAACAAAAAGATGTTTTATCAGTCAAATGTTGTAAGTTTGACATTATGAGGAGGAAACAATAGATTTCTCCTCTGGTAGTCACCTACATGTCAATAGGTAAGACTACTTTCAACTATGATGTATTTGAATAGTTCTTAAACTAAATATTCTGTTTTTCTCCTTTGACTCATTATTGGGTTTAGATCAAAGATGATTTATCCCAGGCCTGTGACAGAGAGATTTGGGAATCCTTCCTCCCTGTGAACTTCTAGTGGCCAGATGAGTATGCTAATGAGTCCAGTGGTTAGGGGCACACTGTGAGAGATGGGGTGTGGCTCAGAAGTGTGAGTCTTGCCTGGCATGCTCAAGGCCCTGGCTCCATTTAAAAAACTGAAGAGTTTCCAAGCAGCATTTTTCTTTGTGAGGATCTTGGCTTAAATACATTTTTTTAAAATGCAGTTCTGAAATGTCACTTTAGTGTTAAGGATGCTAGTACACCAAAACAATTCACAAAGTCTAGAATTATGATTCAATCTCTTAATCATTATCATCCTCTCATATGTTAGCATTGAAATTTGGGTCAACACTTATTGGCTCAAAAAAAAGGATATATATCCGAAAGCTAACATACTTTCTTTTACATAAAATTAATGACTTTCACACTAAATACAGTCTTGCAGTAATAAATATAAATTCATACTTTAACTCGGACAGAATTCCAACCACTAGACACATTAAAAAAATTTTTTTGACTCTGAGTTTCATGTACAAGGCTTGCTTTTATTTGAAAATGAATACTGTAATGCCATATATATTTCAATATTAACAACAAGTCCAAATGTTTATACCAATTGTGATAGTGAATCTTGTGTGTCAACTTGATTGGACTGGAAAATGCTAAGGAAATTAGTAGAGCATACTCTGAGCATGTGTGGGAGTGTTTCCAGGACAACTGACATGTGGAACAGGAAATGGAGGGGGGGACACCTCCCTCGAAATAGGTGGCAACGTCCAACAGGGCAAGAGCCTGGTAGAACAAAACTGGAAGAACACATTCTTTTCTCTCTTTCCTCCATCCTTCTCCCTCGCTTTCTTGTCCTAACCACCGTGAGATGAACAGCTTTGCTCCACCGCTCCCTCCTGTCGTGTTCTGTATTCCCCTCTTTGTGTCTTGCAAATATAATTAAATCCGGAGCAGGCTCCCAAAGTGTATAGTCTCTAGATGGAATCTGTAGAATTATTTAGGAGGTTATTTAAAAACTGAATGAACTATTGATTTTGGATATAAAGTAACCCATTCCACGTCTATAATACTACGATTCTAAGTTAATGATTTATTTTTTCAAATAGGTTGGATTTTGGGAATTAAAAAATGTGAGAATTTAGAAAGATGTCATTAAGTTTGGCTACTGAAATCAAGTAGTTCCTAGGTATTTTGCTATATGTGTACTGTAATAATTTATTACTTTAATTTCAGATTAAACTTAAACAGCATGGTTGTACATGTTAAAGAGGACCAGTTATTTGCCCATTCAGTTTTCTTCTCCCTTGGGTATCTTTTTTTTTTTATTAAAAAAAAGAATTATTTGGGGTTGTAAAACACGACATTACTGGATACAAATATATAATTAAAAGGTTACTGTAATGAACAAATTAATATATCATCTCACATAGTTACTCCCTCCTTTTTGGTAGGGGGTTGTGGCTAAAATCTACTCAGTATGAATTCTCATGTTACAGTACAACTTGATTATCTGTAGTTCTCATGTTGTAGTTGCCCATTCTTAATGAATTCAACAAGAAAATGTGCAGGCCATGGACAATAAAAGATAAATGGGACATGATTGTTGCCTTGAAAAGAGCCCAGATCTAAGGAGTGTGACTTCAAGAAAGGATACTTAAGATTTAAAGAAAAATCACGGTTAGCAGATGGTTGTCCTCTGTGGCTGACTGTCAACTTCAGGACCACTTCCTCTTCCTGGCTCCACCACCCCTCCTGGACAATTCAGCTTCTCAGTCCCACATTTCAAAGGTAAGCAGAAGATGTCCTTTCCGTTCTGCAGTTATCTTTCTGGTCTTGTAAGTTGCTTTTTCAATGGTCTCATCTCAGTGCCTTTCTTTTGTTTAAATTCACAGTAGTGCCCAGAAGCTCTGTGTTAAGCAATTGATTTAAACAATCAGTGTGTTTGATGTAGCTGTCTCATTGCCAATGTTTAGCCAGAAGATGGAGTGCAAGAGTCAGAGCAAGCAAATCTGGGGACATTTAGGAGTTTTCATGTATTTTTCTGGGTTCTAAAAGGCCTGGTATTTTATTCTTCAATTTAGCACTTAGAGCCCAAAATTCAGCCTCATAATATGTGTAAAGTTAGACAAGCTGTTAGGAGTGGGCTACCCAAGTAATGTTTTAACAAGCATGTGATTTAGATTTAATAATTTGTTGAAAATGGGCAAAACACATAAATCAATGACTAGTGTGAGAGAACGGGTTGGGTTCTAGTCTACCAAACATGTGCAAGTAGTAATGTTGGTGCTTTTGTCCACATGTCTATGTGACAGTTCCAACTCAGAAGCAGAGGGGCTAATCCATTTTTATGAGTCACTGTGTGGACATAAAACACATTGCCCCAAATATTAGCAGTTGGTAAATCTGGTAAAGGGGTATACAGGAGTTCGTTATGCTCTTCTTATTTTTGCAAACTTTTCCCTCTGTTTGAAATTATTTGCAAGTAAAAACTAAAAGGTATAATAGATAATGTGAAATAGGAAGAAAAGGGGCAAAGGGGAGGGGGAAGTGGGAGGGGTAGGGGAAAGGATAGAAGGGAATGGAATTAATATGAGAAAATGAAAAAATGGAAACAAAGTCTTTGTCAATAGGGAGGGATGAAGGGGTTGAAGGGAGGGCAGGGGAAGGGGGAAAAATAAGAACCAAGAGAGATTATGTAAAGGTGCAAATTTCCAGTGATGAATGTCATTATATTGTACACCTAAAATGTACCAATAAAAGGATACATAAAAAAAACTAAAAACAAGGAAAAAATTCCTAGTTTAATTTGGACAATCAGACATGGCATAATTTTATTATTTGGTAAAAACTAGAGCCCATAACCTAATTCTTAGAGGGAAAAGCAGTGGAAGTTGAAGGTTGCTAAGATCTATAGCTGATTGTGAAATTAAAAACAATTGATATTAATTTTAAAAGTGTGAAGATTTAATGTGCCTCAGGAATCTTAGAATCTCCTGTGAGTTGAAGACACAGCAAATAGTTTCACAATACCTCCATAAGGAAGTGGCACTGACTTACTGTGACACGTGGTGGCTCAGGAGGATCTTTTTTATTTTATTTATTTATTTATTTATTTATTTGGTACTGGGGATTGAACTCGGTTCCTTGCACTTGTGGGCCAGGCAGTGGAACCACTGAGCTAAATCCCCGGCCCTAGGAGGATCTTTTTTAATCTCCTTGGCTTAATAAGCTTGTTCCTTTTCATGCCTCAGCCACTGTAATTGCTACCCTGTCAGCCTGCACAGGGTCCTGCTTCCAGAATTTAGAAGACTAAATTATTCTAACACTTAGACTTTACCTTTCATTTTTAAGACACGGTCTCATACATGGCCCAAGTGGGCCTCGAATGTGCAATCCTCCTGTCTCAGACTCCCAAGCAGCTGGGCCGACAGGTGTGCACCACTATACCCTGCTAACATTTGGACTTTAAAGTATATGTGCTGCCGAAGTGAGCATGTTTGGACTTTAAAGTAAACTATAATGAGACCTTCAACTTCACCTTCCACACTACTATCAGGACCCACTGTAATGAGTGAAGTGACAGGAGGTGTTGTGCCATGCCACTGGTTACCCGTCTCCTGCTACTTCAGAGTTTAGTTTAGTCCTTCTCTTACTATCAAGCTACATATGGATAATATTTTCTCAAAAATTAGATAGAATTTGGCAGCTTCATACAGATTCTGGAAATGTATGAATGGCTTCAAGAGGAAGTGGTTTTTTGCTTATTTTCTTGATTGTGTTCTTTTGTTTCTTAGCACCTATTATCCATTCTGTATCATGGGAATATTGACTCTTTAGGCACACCTGAAATAGTACTACAAAAGTTGGAAGTTCAATTTCAGTTTTGCCTCGCCTGTGGTTTCATCACTCAATATCATGATCACTGCATTTAATCCAGTTGGCAAGATTTCTCCAAGTACAGAGATAGAGGTTTTTCTACACTCCATAAATATGATCATTTATTGGTCCCAACATATTTATGTCCTTATTCATTCAGAGCTCACTTAAACTGTCCAATCTGCTTGACCCAGTCTGTAAATGTAAATTGCCTATGTCTGAAACAGACTCTGGATGGCTTTTGGGTATGCGGGAGCCAGAATTATATGACTTTTACAGATGGACCACAACTCCTACAAATCAGTCAGGTCACCTGTAGCTCCTGGGAAGTAAGTTACCTTTTCATTTTTTCTGTTTTTCCACTAAAAAGGCAGAGTTGAAAATTGTAGCTGAATGGTACTGTGCTTGCCTAACATGTGCAGGGCCCTGGGTCTGATTCCCGCCACCACAAAAAATGGATGAAAATGTATGTTATTTCAAAACTCTAGTTAAAATACTACTGGAATCAATTGTCAGATAAATTTAATTTGGACTACGATTTTGCCTTGTCTTAAAGTTTTTTATTCACTTGAGAAACTCACCAAGTTTACTCAGTGTCAGGAGAATAAGCACGGGCCATATGTTTTGATTTCTTTATTGCTAACTTAAAGATTTTATATTGTATAGTATCATTTGAGGAACACTAGTGAGGAATCTTAAGCATTTAACTAGATCTGGGGCTGTCAAATCACAGTTATATCTCATGGCTCACCCTCACCTTCCAAAGCTAGAGATTATTCAGCAATTTTTGTTTTGTTTGTGGTGCTAGGGATCAAATCCAGGATGTGGCACATGCCAGACAAGGTCTTTTCCACTAAGCCACACTTCCAGATCCTATTTAACATGCTTTAAATGAACATTAGAGATTAGAGGATTTCATGACTTTCCTAGCCCTCTGCATTACTGCTTCTTCATTTACATTAGTTAGAGAGTGTTCTTTAAGCATCACCTCCGTGATTTAGCTCAACATCTTCCTGTCTATCTTCTCTGAACTGGATGATAAGAAGCTAAGGGTCCTCTTTAAAATATTCCTACACACACACAGACACACACACACACACACCACACACACACACACACACACCTATACCTGCAAATTCCTTCATGTAGTTTCTGGTCGTTTGCACTGCCAAGGATAGAACCTAGGGCCATGTGCATGTTAAGCAAGTGCTCTACTACTGAGCTATACCTCCAGCCCAGTCCATCACTTTTGTTTGTGTGTGTGTACTGGGGATTGAACCCAAGACCTTCACACTGAACTACACTGTCAGCTCTTTTTTTTTGAGATAGGGTCTTGACTAGTTCCTAAATTTCCTAGGCTGGGCTCAAACTCACAATCCTCCTGCCTCAGCCTCTCAGAGTGCTGGGATTACAACAGCACATTCAGCCACAACACTATTAAAGAGAGGTTTGAAGCAGCCTCCCCATTTCCACTGCTGCCAGTTTTATTTTCTTTATGTTTACTGAAAATCATCTTAAATCTTTCTATACTTTTCTCCTTTCCATGTTTTTCTATATTTTCTTCAGGACCTCATGTTTCCAAAATAAATTGACCCACTTCTAGGAATAAAATAACTAAAACTATGTGTACTCTATAAAGTCAAACTGCTGTGTACCAAAAAGGAAATTGATTATAGAAATTAAGAGTGCTAGTGATTTGTTTATGTTTCCTGATAGGACATAGCATCTCATTGGATCACATTTGCACACAGCCAGTTGGAAATAAAAACTGGAAAAGGAATACCAGCAATGCTTGTATTCAAATTACTTGGATGACATTCTGAATTGAGAATTTAATTTTAACTTATTAAAAGATTTTAGAAAAGTGGATGAATTCAAAACTTTTTTTTTTTTAGCTTACTTAATAACATCCTTATTAGAAGAGCAACTGGTAATGATGTCCAAGAATTTAGCACAATGCTTGGGACATGGCAGACGCTTAATAGTAGTTATTAACTGATTGAGCTTCAGTCTATTCAAGTATATTTTCTAACACAGAAACACAAAAACCCACAAAAACCTCCCTAATTAGGTAATGAGGTTAGTTGGAGAATCTCCAGATAACTGATATGTTAAAAGAGTTTACAATGTGAAGCAAGAAGTGTCCTGGATGCTGGAAAGCTGTGAAATGATCTAAAATACTTAACAAATCTTAAGGTGTTATTGGGACACTAACGTTTTTAGGATATGGAATTCTTTAATTCCTTTCCTGCTCATTTGAATTCTACACAATGCAGAACATTCTCCTTTTGTTCTTCCAGTGGAGACATTTTGAGGAAATGCAAGTGTGGGTTACTTTCCAAGGATTCTTTAAAACAAGCATAAAGTTTAATTCAATTGTTTCCTCAGAGACTGACTTCTTGTAAAAGCCAAAGAAAATCTTTTACTAATCCAAAAGATACAAAAAATAAGGTTGAGACCATAACACCGGAGGAGGGGAACTTGGTTTGGAAAAGTTAACGTATTTGGACAAGGGTAATTACTGCCCCTGTGAGGCTGTGCTGTGAATTCCATCATAGCTTCCTGTTAAGGTAAGCAGCACAAAGGGTCCTTTTATCTTTTTATACTTTTACCAGAAGGCTGGTGAGGCTGCTTTGATAAATGAAATTCTTACTTATATCAAATCTAAACACTTAGGACAAAGGAGACTTTTAAAAAAATTTCTGTGACCTAGGCCTAGAAAAACAATGATCTTAATGAGAAGTCCCAAGGAACCTATGATCCAAAAGGGCCTTCTGAATTATTTTAATATAAATATGAAGTGATCTTCAAGCAGTCCAGTTTCTCTTCCTGGACACGAAACAACATGGTTTCATACTACACAGTGACATTTTCTCCCCCTCCTCTTCTAGTGCAGGGACCAGTCTCACACACCCGGAAATGTTTGTCCATTGTAAGAATCCCAGCCGAGTATCCCCACCTGTTTTCCAAATGCGTCTTTCTGGTGACCACCAAACTCTCAAAAGTGGCTCCTGGCATGGGGGCTGAGTTCCCAGGGTGATGGGGCCAGGGTGGTGCCTGCTGCAGCAGGGGCCACACAGTTGGCTGCCAAAACAGGTGCTCAGGAGGCTGAGGACCACAGTGAAGACTGCCATGGCGGTGCACAGAGGTCTTCTTCACCTAGGAAGCTGTTGGCTCCAGTCTATGATGGCTTATGTTTTGCTTTCACATGGCAATATCCAGGATACAGCTAGTTCCTTTTTCCATATTTTATTGCAAACTGTCACCAGACAGAGTCAGAAGAGGCCCCCTAAACAGAAACTGGGGACCTCAACTCACCCCCGCCCCAGAGGTTCATAGACTCTCATCACAGAAAAAGAATTTCAGAACTTGTCAGTGACAGGTATAGGCAGATTTTTAGGCATAGTTAGAAAGTACAGAGACTAGGAAAGGCCTCCCCAACTGGACGCAGGCCTCTCTGATGAAGAGGTTCAGACTGGCCTCTCACGAAAGCATGGGGCCAGGTTTCTTGAATCAAAGCAGGTCGGTCAGATCCAGTGAATCAATGTCTCAGTTCTGGTTTCACACCTTGGGGAACCCTTGTGTCTCGTGTGTTCAGTTCCCATGAGGTGACTGTTGTTGTGTGGGAGGGGTGATCTCATTGTGGCGTGGTCCATGAGGCTCTGCTTTCTCCAGAGCCCAAAGGTGGTTACAAGTTTAGTACAATGGCTAGAGACATCTAGGCATTGCTTCAGTGGGGTTTGAAACTGGATGTTGTAAAAGCTGGCAATTGGATATATCTGCAGATTCAGAAAATTAGTTACTCTGTTTTGGAAGAGGGGTTCTGGGAATTAAACCCAGGGCCTTTGCATTGAACTACATCCATTCTTTTTATTATTATTATTATTTTTTAGACAGAGGCTTGCTAAGTCACTAAGTTGCCCATAGTGGGTTCAAGTTCATGAGCCTCCTGCCTCAGCCCCCAGATTGCTGGGATTACAGGCCTACACCACCATGATGGCTACTTTACTCGGTCTTGCAAGGGTATGAGATAGGCCAGGTATATTTAGAGCTAATAAACCTTGTAATACTAAAACTCTTTAAGTGATTAACATGCCTGAGAACAGAGCTGACCAGGGATTGGACCCCAGGTTTTAAAGGAATAAGGGAGACATAAAATGAGGACAGAGATACCAAGCTTAGATTTGCAGTATCCTTGTCTCCTTTCTACCTATCTTTATTTTTTTCTACTCTACCTCACCAACATCACTGGTCTGTTATACCAGAGTTCTGGAGACAGAGATTTCTGAACCAAAAGACTTCCTGAACCTTACAGATGCTAGCCAGAAAGGACAGACCATCACTGTAACAGGTCTCAGCAGCAGGGAGAGGGGTAGCACTTGGAAAAATGTCCACCAGGACCTGAGAGCATTTTTTATCATGAGTGCTTGAGGAAGGAAGGCATACCATGTTTACACTGATCCTACACTGGCTCTAGATGAGAGGGACGGAATTACAAGACAGGAAGTACTTGCTGCTTCTGCGTTGCTTGGGGCTGTGAGCAAGGAGCTGGTAGTGCCTAGGGGACCAAGATGGAATCTGAGTGGAGGTTTTAACATATGTTCAGTGTAAGACAATCTTTTGTCCTTGTTGGCCTATAGCTTGTTACTTTCCCCCACCTTCCTCCCTTCCACCCCTCAGGCCTTGGTAATTAAATTTAGGGCATCTCAGAATTTTTCTCTTATCACACTTTTAAGCTCAAATATAGGTCTGTGGGGACAGAGTACAGTAGTCTCCACTTCTCATTTCAGTTACCCAAGGTCAACTGTGATCTGAAGATATGAAATGGAAAATTCCAGAAATCAACAAGCCATATGTTTTAAATTTGCATGCTTTTCTGAGTAGCATGATGAAATTTCATGCTCCCCTGCTCTGTCCAGCACAGAACACCATTCACACCTGTGGCCAGGATATCCAGGCTGTGTACTGGACCTGGCCACTAGTCACTTAGGAATCATCTGAGTTATCAGATCCGTGGGCATGGTAAGCAGCACTTATGTTCAAGTAATCCTTATTTTATTTAATAATGGTCCCAAAGCACAAAAGTACTGATGCTGGCAATTTTATCCCAGACATTGTCATAAGCATTCCACCTTATTATCAGTTATTGTTAATCTCTAACTATACTAAGTTATTAAATTATCATGGATACATGGGGTCTGAGCCTCAGCTATGGGAGCTGATGCCCTCTCTGAGTAGAAAGTGTTGGAATTGTATTGAGTTGGAAGACATCAGCCGGGTCTGACCCCGAGGAGCACCACCTGCGTGGTATAGGGAAACTTTTTAACTCCACGAGTATGACACCAAAAACCAATTTTGTGTTGTGAGAGTATATCCTATATCCTCGAAATAGTAAATCATATAGAATATAAAATGTATCTTCAGTAACATCTACAGCACTCCTGACGTGAGAAACTATCACCACTATGGAATTCAGGAATATTTTCAACCCTAAAGAAAATTCCAGATCTATTAAGCAACCATGTCTCATTCTTCCTTCCCCCAATGCTTGACAGCGGCTAACCTACCCTCTGTCTCCATGAGTTTGCCTACTCCAGACATTTCATATAACTGGAATCTTACT